>JAOTQR010111631.1:0-25889 GCA_025774065.1 Solanum ossicruentum | reverse complement strand
ATCTTAAAGACTACACTTAGAAGAAAATTTACATTTGGTCCCAAACTTTACCAAATTGAACCAATTAAGGACTTACGAGTTCTAACACAAAACCCTAGGTAGAAAATCATAAAAAAAACATCTTACATGTTATTATCCTTTTATAACGTATCATAAGTTCATATCAAAGCAACTTATATGACTATAAATACATTATAATATAAGAATTTAAAGAGATATCAATAAAATCATAAGAATTTCATAGCTTGAAACTAAGTAAAATGATGAAAATACTTGGGTTCATGGGTGAAAGAAATCCACATACTTTGATTGGAAGTTTGGTGAAGAGACTTGAGATTGGAGAAGAAAACCTTGAAACCCTAGCTTTTTGCCTTCTTGTATCTTGATAGTTGAGAGACTCAGTTGAATTTGGGAGGAATTATAGTTGAAAGAGAATGAGAGTGTAATGGGAGGGAATGAGGCTGATATGAGTAGAATTAGGCCTTAAATGATATAGTATTGGACTTAAGTTACCGTGAAAATGTCAAAGCTGCCCTTAATTAAAACTACCGGAGGCCATCTACAAGCCTATTCCATGGCTCATAGATCAGTCTATAGCTCGTAGGTGAGGGTTTTCGTTTGGTTACACGTTTGAGTTCCTGAAACTAGTCTCTTAACATCAATCCACGAACACCCTTCTATGGCTCGTAGTTCCTTCTATGGGTCGTATACACTCCTCGTGATTCCACTTCATACTTAGAAATTTTCACCCTTTTAGGACCTAAGCCACAAATCCAATTTATGGCTCATAAAAAGAAGCACGGCTCGTACAATGCTCTCATCCGGTGAGGCATTCTCAACTTCAGAAACTATATTTGATCCTTCAATTTACGGGTCAATCTCTACAACTTGTAGTACTTTTTATGAGTCATAGACCCCTTTATATGTTGACTCCTTGAACATTTTACCAAGTCTAATCCCCATTTAGTAGGCCTATATATGCCTCACCACCAGTTGTAGATGGGCTTGTGCATCCCTTCACCAGACTCAATCCTGCAACTACTTTTTGAATTCTGTCCTTTTAACCTACGAGTCCTTGTAATATCTCCCCTTTAAAAACATCTGTCTTTGAATATGATCAAAACAAGGTTTAAAGGAGTAAAAAAACACTTAACAACCCAACATGAATGCAAAATTCAACTTTAACATCATTTTCATAATCATTTTAAACTTATGCATTAAATATAATGCAAATGCAATCTTATAAGTATGTATGTGCATGCATAATGACATGAAAAGCTAAAATGCAAGGAAATTGAGGCCCTCAGCAAGAATAACCTAGTACCACAGTGATACACCCAAATTACAGCTCCTGCAAAGTATAAATGGTCATTGTCAAAATACAGAACCTAACCAAGGTTAGGGTTGATCCCATGAGAAATATGGTTTAGACTTAGCTTAATCAGCGTGAATTTAAGTTATTAACCAATTTTTTTCCAGGAAGGGGATTTGATAAAAAACAATAAATAAAAACCTATTCTATAATCAACTTGTATGCACAACAACAACAACAACAACAACAACAACAACAACAACAACAACAACAACAACAACAATAACATACCTAGTGGAATCCCACAAGTTGGGTCTGGGGAGAGCAAAGTGTACGCGGACCTTACCACTATCTCATAGAAGCAGAGAGACTCTTTCTTAGGAGCCCTCGTCTCAAAAACCCATAAGCAGAATAAACTAGATATAACAAAAAGGAAAGGAAAGGAAAGGAAAGGAAAGAGAATAAAAAGAGTGACTAATAATGAAAAACACATGATAGTATGCAAATATGATAAAACTAACACATATACAACATATAATGACAAACATAATAAAATCAACAAAAGTATGCAACTTGGGTATTTTGTTCTCCATGAATTCATAATGTGGTAAAACCTCATAATAGTAACCTTTTCTAGTGTGTAACATGCAAAACCTATAAGTTATGTTCACCAAAGTCCTTGGTCTGATGAATAGATGAATTTCACCTTGCAACTTGGTCCGTCTATGGGTGTATCATTCCTAACCCTTACCATGGTCATTGATTTAGCCATCTGTTGGTCCATTCAGGCTAATAAATGAATATAATCATGTCAAATCTCTGTTATTTATTCCTTTTCTCATTTATTACCCCCTTGGTCCAACAAGTAAGAATAAGGTGAGTTGTAATGCTGGAAACCATCAAAAAGCAATTAAAATGAAGAGATAAAAAATACATACATGCACAGTATTCTATGATTACTAATTATTCGATTTTACTTTGTTAATTCTTCATGGTTATACAACTCTAGTTGTGGATTTAGCTACTCATGTTCATCGTATGATGATCAATAATAATTTGTTTATGTATGATCATGAACTTAAAATGAGAAGAGAATAACAAAAATCCAAAAGCTTCAATTAAATTTCAATGTCAAAGTCGTCCAAAAAATATGAACAAACCAAGAACTAAAACATCACAATATAAAGTTGAGTGTAGAACTAGAAGTGTGTAACCTCATCAGGAAAAATAAAAAAATCTATATATAGACATAGAAAATCTAATGTGAAGCAAACAAGGAGAACTAGATTTAGTAGTGTCCACAAGCTATATTACGAGGCATAAGTTATTCCAAGGCTCATGATTTTTACTCGTAGTATGCACTGTGCAGAATCAGATACCCTTTCTAGAATTTCCACCTAGATTTGTACTCAAAATTATGACTTGTAGAGTCATCATGTAGACTAGAATAATTATCTTCAACAATTTCATTCACGACCTCTGTTTGATGGGTCATACTCTGGACCACGACTTGTACAATGTCCTTATAGTATCCCATTTTTTCCATGTATTGCACTCCAATTCATGAAATGACATCTACAGCTCATGGATCAAATCATGTCCCATAGGATGGGCTTGTAAAACACCAAAAATATCACAGAACTGTAGAAATCTCACCGGATCCCATTTCCTGCAAAACAACATAAATGCACATGAAATCTACTAAAATTCACCGGAGAACACAAAATTTCAAGTTTTAAAGTATCAAAGTACTATATTTTGACAGCACATCAACACCCTCAACTTAAATTTATTGCTTGTCCTCAAGTGATATACTCAATCTAACATAAGCAATAAGAATAGTCATACTACATCAATCACATCACAACCAACATAGAACACCCTTAGAAAATCAGGGTACAAGTCATAATTTTATCAAGTAAATACATGTAGATCAATAAATGACAAAATAATTTCCACAGACAAGGCCACATACACATTCAACAATCACCAAGACAGTCTAGAATTAATAATGCTACTCAAGTTCTCTCACAAATAAAGAAGTCCCTTTTACACAAACTTTGATATTTATTTCAACACCAGGGACTATGTAATCACTCACTCTCACAAAAGAAATTCAAATACTACATAAACACCATATGCTTGCCCTTATACTCTATACAGTCACTTTTGAACAGTTGAATTAGGATCACTATAGGACATTGTTGGTTTGTAACATAGGCTTGGAGATAGGAGTGGTATATTTTGGACATAGTAAGTTTTTTGCTCATTGATACTACATTATTTGGACTTATCCTACCCAACCTTGTTAATAGTGACTTGTTTTTCCCTTTTTCTATGCTTTCTTCAGAACCTCTAGTGCAATATTGTGCTTTTTATATTGATTACTTCTCTTTTCTCTCATTTATTTATTCTTTTCGATGCTCAACTCATACCTAGTTTATATTTCACTTTTGTTACACTACTCTATATCTCCTATCTTGTTTTTGCTTTTCTCTACAATAGCCACCCTCAACTTAGGCATTTTGCCTAAGTTAAAGTGCACGTTGTCCAATGAAGAACCAGGGCCAGTTATGGTAGCCACCCTCAACTTAAGAATTTTTCTTGAGTCGAGGTACACAATGTCCAAGGAGGGACCAAGGCCAAAGTGAAGATTAACATAGACAATGGGGAAGGTGACTTGGGTAATTACAAAAAAAGGTACATATAAGGCTCAAAAATTTGGATCAAGGGACTATACATTGCATTTGATTGGTTATTTAGGCTAACGGGACTAATTTGAAACACGACCTACGATCCTATCCTAACTTAGTACAAACTAATGCAATAACTTTTGGATTTATACACAGTATATGAACAACATAATAAACTCACACTCACATGGCACTGAGTAACACTATCAATCTACGTCTCTAGTTTATGCTGTTTAACTTAAGTTAGCCTTATCCTATTAATATCAGTAATGTCATTAAAGCATCTGAAGAGATTACTATCTAAACTATCAGATAGCACATTAATATGAAATGGAAAGGTCTCATTTTTCAAGTCAAATCAGAAAATGCCATAGATTTAATACAATATGCTACTATTACTACTCAAACAACCTAAACATACCTATTTAGCAAAAAATAATGGTCCTTAGAGAAAGAACACTTGCAAGAAAATCTCACAGACTCTTAAAATGTGTAGATAGGGGCCTTGGTTACTCATACATTACCAAAGCCCTTAACTGTCCACACCTTATTGAAAAGGCTATGCATTGTTCTCAATGCACAAATATCAAATACTAATCATGGATAGGGATTAAAAACTCAAACTTGAGGCATCTAAGCACTAGCATCTGTCTATGTAGTCTCACCCTATGCACCTTGGGTGACCTTTGATGTAATAGCTAAAAATGGTCCAGAACCCTTAGCTTGTTGGTGCTCCCTCTCTTGCATCAACTGTTCATCAAGTAATGATGCTCATCTAGTAGCCTTCAGCTCACGACACTCTTTCTTATGAGCTTGTCTTATGGATATATCTAAAATATCATCATTAGATCATGGCCTCTTCTCAAATACTAGTGCAGAAGTTTCATCAACAAATAAGTCTAATACTACTGAAGGTAGGATAGGTGGTATGGGAAGTGCTACAGGTGCCACTGCAAGAACTGATGCTATGTCAGCTCACAGCTGCTAAATCTTTGATCTAATATTTGTCAAATTAGGGGTCGAGATTGTCCAGAAGAGCTCCTCAATTTCTTCTCTCAAAAGCATTGATCTGGCCGTGTTTACATCTATCCCTCTAGTCTATATCAGCCTAACAACTCCCTATTATGTGCTTTTTAAACTCTAGAATTGCCTTGCAAACCAAAGGCCTGAGTTGCTATAATAACTGAGCTAACTAGGACTCAGTCTACGCCTATCGCTACACTAGAGTCTGTAAAGACTTAATAGATATATATACTATACTATGTACTGGGGACATGATGGTACAATCTCTAGTATTATGGTGGATATAGGGTGGGTCTCAGTCATCTTTATAGTGTATAAGCCCCTCTCTATACCAGTTGCCTCAGTCTCCTCTATAGCCATTAGCCTCACGAATATCTATGAAAGGTAAATTGTAGGCTATGGTGCTCGTCGGTGTTCGATTGGATTTTCATTGGCCTTGATCAGGCCAGCATCCTGAGTCCTGTAGACGTCCCTCAACATGTTAACTTTCGAAATGATAGATACCCTTATATCTATGCTTAGGTGATGAACCAGGCAGGGAATGGTATCTTCGTGGACCTTTGAAATACCCACTCATGAATCTTTACAACTATGCATCGGGCAAAATCAATGTGATAGCTAGCCATGATTCTAACAACCAATACTGCTTGATTGGGGGTCAAAGTGTTATTTACCTAAGTTGGACAAATCCTCGAATGCACCACTGCCCACAAAATTTGTCTATGAAACTCAGAATGGGCATTTTGATAGGCACCAAACTTGTCACCCATTCGATGTCGGTGCCTCGTCTGGTAATGTACTTAGCCACCTATCGTAATAGGTCAATTCTCTAAGTGGAGTCTCGTATCACCTATCTATATCTGGTTAGGCTCTTCTATGGTCAAACTTTATGGTTATGGTTGGTGGCTGATAGTCTAGCCCATACAAGAATCTTTGTATCATGGTCCCAGATATATCAATTCAGATATCGTGGAGCAATGTTTATTGTAGTGGAGGTTGATCAATCAGTTTGGCTTTTTTTTTTGTATACCTCTAATCATAGTAGCTATGTAGGAGGCATACAATTCTTCAACAATGTTTGGGCTATACTTGCTCGAAGGTGCAACCATCCATTCAAACCTTTGTTGGGAAATCCTGAATGGTCGGTACAACATCTAGGCTGACTGTCATTATACGGGGCTCCTCTTTGATCGTTCGAGTGCACCAACCTTAGTAATTTTGCATGATGTCATGTCGATATATATCAAACATTCCCTCAACATACTACTGTTGGGGTAGCCTTGTCACCTAGATAGGTGCTAAAGTAGATTTGTCGGAATCGGCCTCGGAACTTGACCTCAAGCCGAACTGTGAACCTGACTATGATCCAGCCTTGAAGACTGATAATGACTATGAATCGGAACCTTATCTAGATGATGTGAAATATATACTATCTCTACCCATAGCCTTGGGGTCCCCTCCCTTATCAAAATAGGGAGGTGGTGCTATACTATTAGAGGTCTGAGCCAATACGATTTGTCTAGACTGGGGCCTTATTTATTGGGGCTCCAAACCCTTATTTGGGCTGAAATCAAGCTACTCTATAGAGTCTCTATGCTCTGACTCTGTAGGCTTATCTATCAATCATCATTGGAGCACTTTGGCCCCAACTCGCCTGGTCGCATCGGTCTTCAAAGTTATTGTACCTGTACAAAAGGCATATTAGTATACATTATGAAGCCAAGAAACAAAAATAAATTCACATAGATTAACTGGCATAAGTACTATCAGAGTTCATTTGTGAATCAATAGATGAAACTACGAGTCTTAAAGACTTGTCGTAGATGTAGGTTACCAAATTTTTGGTTTCTATAACTCTAACTAAAAGCACCTTTCATGAGACATAGATTAAACTATGACTCATCAAAATGGTTAGTAGTTGCAAGTTCTCGAATGTGTCTGCAGGATCTCAATTTACGAACCCTATTTATCACTCTTAAAATAAAGTACAAGTCATAAAAAGGTTTTGTCCTCTTGACTTAAGGTTTTCAGATTTTTGAAACCTTTCTACAAAGGACAATTATGGATCGTAGATTAAAAACCACTATCCATAAATAACCTTCATAGGTTGTGATTTCAGACCCCTTTAAACTTTAACCAATTTTAGGGCAATCTTTAAAAATCAACTTACAACCAACATTTCTAACAAACCCCTAACTAATTTAATTCCCTCAGTTTTATAACTATATTTTTTTATTAATTATAGTCCATATCGTACATTACAATCAATAACCACAGTATCAACTTCCCCAAGGTACACACAGACCCTTGTCCGAGTAATTCTAAACTTCAACACTTTAATTTTGAAAAATAAGCTTTATTGAGCAGAATTGCAATTTAAAAATAGAATTGAGGCATGCTTATTGGAATACATAGACTAATAGGAGTACGAGGACACAAATTTGATAGGAAAAATGATGTTGGATGGTCAGAACTTTGGCCGAAAAGTATGAAGGTGGTTGAAATTTTGAGTGAAATTGTGGGAAAATGAAAGGAGAAATTTTAATTTTTCCCTTTTAAATATATGAGAAAAATGGGACGGGTTGTAATTTTTTTCAAAGTGGCCATCTTCAAAAGCCTGATTATGGGTCATAGTATTTACTATGACTCGTAAAATGGTTTTCATAGATGGATTTTACAATTGCAGACCCTGGACTCCAAGAAGCCAGTCTATGGGTTGTAGTTTCATGTATGGTTCGTAGGGAGGTTTCGTATCCTTTTTGAAAAGTCTATGTGGTATCTATGGACCAAATTTACGATCGTGGTTGATTTCACAGGTCATGAAAAAGGTTCATAGACCTAAATTATTTGAATAGTTCAATTGGCCATGAGTTTTACAAGGGTTATCTAAAAGTCATAGTCAGTTCTATTACCTATATAAGACCTTTGTAAAACTCCAAATTTCCCCTTGTGATTATTTTGACTTTTTCGATTTGTTCCAGCACAATCTCATAAAAATAACTAATTACCCTATATTTTTCCTAGACTTTAAATAGACCTCACAAAACAACGTTGCAAACACAAAATTTATCTAACAAACTTAAGACTTAAAAATGAAAGAAATTAAAACAACTGAAAAGTAAATCCTTCATTGCCTCCCAAGCAACACCTAATTTAGTATCACAGCACGACAAAGGCTACTTAGTTACTCGGCCTTCACCAAGTGCCCATGCTTCAATCATCTCATTTCTTCAGCATTTCTCGACTACTGTTTGATCCTTTGACCATTCACTTTGAATCTCAAACTATCTTTACTTTACAACTCAATAGCTCCATTAGATATACATAAGGAACCTTGAAGGATCCTACTCACTTTGATTTGAGCTTTTAAAAAAATAAACATAGTCTGGAGTTGAACAAGAGGGCCAAGTCACTCACTACAAACTAGCGATTCCCAATTCTTCGGTCATGATACATCTTCATCTTTTCTTTGGTGAATTGCTAAACTTTCATAAGCCTTCAAGCGAAATTCATTAACTTTACTGAGTCAGTTTATCCTTAACTCTAATGCATCACCCCAATCAAAGGTTTAATTTTTTTTTTTAGTGCCTACATCACTTTGTGTTTGAGCTATGTAAACAAGTGATAAAACTTCCCAAACACAAGTTGATAGACATGCCTGTAAGAGTCTTGAATGCAGTCCGATATACCCATAATGCATCATCAAGCTTTCTCGACCAATTAGTCAGTCTTTCATTCATGGTCTTTGCCAAGATTAGCTTGATCTCATAATTCAAGACCTCTACTTGTCACTTGTTTGGGATGGTAAGGCATCACAACATTGTATCTCACACTGTACTTTTCTAGTTGAGCACAAAACAACCTATTACAAAAATGGAACCTCTATCGCTTATGATTGCCTGAGGAGTGCCAAACCTTGAGAAGATGTTCTTAAGATATTTTATGACACTTTTACCTTTATTCTTTGGAAGTGCAACTGCTTCCACCCATATAGACATGTCAATAACAACCAAGATATATTTGTTCCCACTTGAGCTCCCAAATGGACCCCATGAAATGTATTTCCCAAACATCAAATAACTCGATCACCATGATTGTCATAACCTAAGCCTAAGTTCTATGCATGACATGGCAAATGGGGAACCCAAAGGTGCCCTAAACAAGACTCATAGAATAAATAAGCACATCCTTGGAAAGAAAACATAATTCAATCATCATCAAGTAGTACTAAAAGGATTAGGGACTTAGGACACACTCTATGGGTAAAGGGGTAACAGAATTACCACTATTCAATTATAACAAATAATTCTAAGGAAAAGGGACATAGGACACACTTTATGGAAGTAGGGGCTTAGGGATTTTACCGCTTTGCTAAGAACATCACAAGCAACAATGTACATGGAATATGGACTAAGGAAAAACTACCATAGATACAAGATCATTGCATAATACATACATGACATATCATCCAACAATACCTCTATATCATAGATGGAGCAGTAGCCAAGACATGTCCTGGGATCACCCTCAAAATAGGCTAGTAAATTTAAAATTTTCTTAGTATAAGTAAGCTAGATAGAAAATGGATATCGCCCTTGAACACGAGGACTCACCACAAGCAAAATCTTCACTAGTCGAACTAGCCATGAGGAGGTGGATGGGAAAGAGCTCTGGTCCCTATATTGTTAAATCATATAGAAAAAAGTATGCATAGTACTTTGAATGTACTAAGTATGTGGGATGTGATGTGCTGTCAAAATACAACATATTTAATGCCTAAAACTTAGGATTTTGTATGTTCTCAATGCTACATTTGTGGTTTTTATATGTTTTTGTATTTGTTTTTGTAGGAAAGTAGGTTGGCATGACTTTTGGAGAAAATTGTAAAGTTTTCTGGTTTTTGAAGGCTTACAAGACCCTCTATGAGTCGTAGAGCAATCTACGAGTCATAGAGTAGGTGTTGTGAGGATTTCCGGTGAAGAATGAAAGTCTAAAGTTCAGTTATACAAGACACCTATACAAGTCATAGATCACTCTATGAGTCCTATAGAGGGGTTTCGTGAAGATTTTCGGAGAAGGACCAGATACTGATGATGAAGTCTGTGAGAAGGCGATAAGAGTCACAGATCAGACTATAACTCGTAAAGTAGATCCGTATTAGTGAAGTCCAAGATTCAAGAAGTTGAACATGAGACCTCGATTACTACTCGTAAACACAGTTACGAGTCGTAACTCTATGTCATAGGGTTCGCTGACCAATTTTTCTATTTTTTTGGTATTTGTTTGTAAATACTATAAATAGTATAATTAGGTTATTTTTTGTAAGGAGTACAACAAAATAGAAGAGAGAGCATTATTAGAGATAATTTTAGGGTTTTACACTTGGAGACTAAATATTGGAGAGGATAATACACTTGTGGATTCGTTGTATCTTTCAACCTTGTGATTCTCAATAAATATTAGGTTTGCTTGTTCTTCAATCTATTTGGATAAGAGATAGTAATGTTTTCTCAATTCATAGTTTCTTTATCTACCCATAGTATGAGTAGCTAAACCCACAACTTAGGGTTGTGGGAAATATGAAGATCTAATCAAATAGACCTAGGTAATTGCAATTCTTAGAATGAGTATTTACATGTATTAATCAATTCTCGTCGTATTGCTTGTTTTCTAGTGGTGACCAACATTAGAAATTGCCTAGTGTTACCTTCCCCATTCACGTGGTAATGAATAGGAAAGAGATTGATTAACAGGATTCGATGATATGTTCTCGTCTAATCAACTGAACTAGACCAAGGGGAGGTTGTCTGGAACTATAGGTAATGGTTAGTATTGCATACTATGGAGATAGACCAAGTCATTTAGTGAAATTCACCTCTCACCTTTGATCGAAGGGCTTGGTGAACTTAAATTACCGTCCTACATGCTATACTCTAGTCGAGAATTGGGTTATCCGGGGTTATTGAGTTGGTGAATCATGGGGAATACAATTTCCCAAGTTTCTCCCCATTATTGTCTCTTGTTTTAGTTAGGTTAGTTTAATTTCTTATCAATCATTACATCCTCCCTTGGGGAATTGATTTAGTTAATACTTGAATTGTTTATTGGTGAATCAATTGGGAAAGTCACTATATTCTCTGTGGTGTTCGACCCTAACCTAGGTAAGGTTTTATATTTGACAACGACGACTTTATCCTCTAAAAGGGAGGTGTAACTTGGGTGTGATCAAAGATTATGACGCTATTGCCAAGGAATTCTACTAAAGTTTGATTGAATTCACTAGTAATTGTAATTCGAGTGTTAATTTCTTAGTTCCCTTATATTTGACTTTTGTCTTTGTTTTGTTTCTTTGCAGGGTATACTAGGTATTGTATGCCCAACACAAAGAGTCAAGGCAATCCCTTAACTCCAATTGATTTAGAGATCTAACACACTTTGAGGAGAATGGCTCAAGCAAATGCTAATATCGCGGTGAATGAAGCTTTGAATTGTACTGTTGATGTTGGTGATAGGGATGTAAACCCACCTCGTTTGGAGAATGTTCCATAGTCTAGGGATTTCAATAACAATGCTTATCGATGGAATAAATATAGATTGCATCCTATGGCTATAGATGTTACTGGGGCTATTGTGTTGCCACCATTACCAGCTGAGTCAAAGCTCACTGTTTCTAGTGGGTTACTCCAAATGCTCCAAAACTGTGGGTAATTTGCTGGTCTACCATTAGAGGATCTACACAACCATTTGCATAATATTGCAATTCTGTGCAAGAGTGTGATGGGGACACAAAATCTTTCTATGGATGTTGTGGGGCTTCGTGTCTTCTCATTATCTCTTACAGGCAATGCTGCATTATGGCTATCTGAGCCCCCACAAAGTTCGATCACCAATTGGGCAGATTTACAGATGGCCTTTTTGGAGAGGTACTTCCCGAGGTCGAAGAAGCTCAAGTTAAAGGATCAAATCAATAATTTTGAGCAACTTTCGGGTGATTTGATTAGTACTACGTGGGACAGGTTTACTAAGTGTTTGAGAAGCATCCTTGACCACAAGATTGTAGATGATGCCTTGGTAGAAATCTTTTATCGTGACCTTGATGAGAATAGCCAAGCTTGTGTCGACACTATTATGGGGGGCATGTTTTTAGATCAACCTTTCGCATGAATTGCCGATTGGATAGAACAAGTTTTCAAAACTAACTGTGCATGGGGACAATAGGAGAGGGCTTCTATGAGGAGTTCACATACTATTAATGTTGATACAAAGGAAGCTAAAATCAATGAGGAGATTATGAAACAACTTGCTTAACTCCGCACAAGCATAGATGTAATGATTTAAGTAGAATCAGGAAAGAGTAATTACAGTAGTTCACCAACCTCCACATGCACCCATTTATGATGAGCCTTATTATGATGAGGATGCTTGTTTTGTGAATGATCAAGTAGTGAGTTTCTGGACTCATGCCCAAGGGTCCAATATGGACTATTGGCGCCAAGGTCAAGGGAACCAAGGTTGAAACTATGCAAGAGATAGATCTTATAGAGATAACCGAGGTAGTTATTATAAGAGGAATAGGGGACCTGAAGCATATTGGGGAAGAAGAGATGGTTTTAGGAATTATAACACTCCGTAAGTCTATGATCTTACATACCCATGTTTCAACTCTCATTTGGTTAGGTTGGGAGTATGTTAGGATAGTGGGAGACTTCTAGTACTTAGATAAGTTCAAGACTTCCCTACGTATTGAGTTTTGGGTGTCGGTTCATACAAGGGTCAACTTTAAATGAGCATAACATTTACCACACTTGGACATGTAAAACAAAAGCCCATTGAGTAAGCTTTCCAACACATTTGGTTTCACCTCATTCTAAGGTCAGATGAAGGAGTTATGACTGTGTTCGTGAGACCCTCCCGTGCAGTGATATCACATGAGCACCTAGACGGATAGTGAGGTTTGGACATGGCGTTGGGCTCGAGTTGGAAAAGACCATTTTTGGTATAAGGCATGGGGAATGACCTGCGGCATGGGATGTGTGGCTTGCCACTAGCCATGTGGCTGGTCATGGAGTGTGTGCAAGTGCGAAACAATGGGCGTGGGAGGCATTTTGGACAAGTGTGGTGCCACGGGCACCTTGGCGGGCTGTGGCAGGTCAGAAGACATCAACTTGGGTGTGGGGTGGCCTATAAACAATATTTTCTCTATGTCTGGTTCAACAAACCACTACACGGACTATGTAACATCCCACGACCCATGAAGTGGCCCGTCAAAGTGATGTTGACGATAACATTTTCCCAAGTGTTTCAATTCCAATTTTTTTTGTCTAAGTCCCATCTCACAGGCACTCCACACAACCCGTAAAGTGCCACAAGACCAGTGAAGCCTTCAGTAGGGAAACACTTTGCCAATTTTTCCTCCATTTCACTGATGGCGTTTTCATAAATTTTATTTATTCTAATGATCTTTTTGGACTTCTAATGCTATCCTTACCTCCCCAAAGACCTGCGTCCTATTTCAGAGGATCAAACTTATTACTCTCATCTCAAATACACTCTCAAATTTGTTCAAGAGCCCCCATCAAAACCCCAATACAAATTCAAGGAAACTCAAGAACAAGTTTTGGATTCCAAGACCCACTTCCAAGCTCCAAATCTTTCACGACCCAATTTCAAGAAACTCAAAGTTTAAGGTATATGAGTTTCAACCATGAGGTCTTTTCACCCATGGTGCCTAAGCCTCCTTTTTACATGAATTTCATATTTATAAGCTGAATTACTTATGGGTCCTACTTATTATGAATTTGATGATGTACTATATTAGGGTTTCATTAAAGTTTGATTGTTTAAGCGTGTTTTGAGCTATGGATCTATGATATACTTTGAGATTTGATGAGGGGTTTTAATGTACATTACCTGAGGTTATTACCAAGTGTTGGTGGGTGGTTTTACATTGATTTTTCTTGCATGATTTCACCCTTGAATTGCATGATTTTATACTAGTATTACACATCAGCCAAATGTTTAATAAATTGTCCAAGTAAAGTTTCTTGAGTTATTGAAGGTCTAATGAATGTCATTTGAGATAAGTGACTTTATGTTGATGAAAGTAAAGTGTGTGTATATCTATATATATATATATATATATATATATATATATATTGATATCTTGAAAAGTATCTATAGTATTGCAAGTTGACCACACCTTGTTGAGTAGGTGCTTTCCTCAACCATTATGATGGAGGATATGGTATCCATTAACCATGTTGAGGGGTTGATACCTTGACCGCTATAATGGAGGGTGTGATGTCCATTAACCATGTTGAGGGGTTGATACCTTGACCACTATGATGGAGGGTGTGATGTCCATTAACCATGTTGAGGGGTTAATACCTTGACCACTATGATGGAGGGTGTGATGTCCATTAACCAAGTTGAAGGGTTGATACCTTGATTACTATGATGGAGGATGTGATGTCCATCAACCAATTGAGTGGTTGATATCTTAGTCACCATGGATGGTAGGGTATGATAATCCATTGTAATGTTGGTCTCTTCTTACATATGTAATGTGTTCTAAATAAGCATATTTTAATTTAAGCATTATTCATGTATGTCATATTACTACTATGCTATCCGTTGCTTATGATGTTGCATTTTGCCTTTATTGCCTATCTCTTGCTGCATTGTATCCTACATACTTAGTACATTCAAATGTACTAATGCATACTCTATGCCTACACGATGTTACCATGTAGGAACTGGAGCCCCACTTGATCGTCCTCCTCCTCCACGTGACTAGTACGATTTCTCTCAAAGCAAGTTGGTGAGTCCTCAACTCCGAGAATATATTCTCTTGATTTTCATGCTATGTATTAACTTTCTCTATGTTGGAAACTTATGATTATGAGGGTAAGCTCAGAGATTGTCGTGGACCCCACTATTATCTGTGTAGTAGAGGTGTTGTTGGAACCATATGATGTATTAATGCTATACTCTATTTGCTTGTCATGTTTCTATCGTATTAAAGTTGTCCCCTAGCCCCGTTTATCCCTATTTACTATCTCTTGTTGTTGTTCAAATGCTTCCACGACCAAGAATGTGTAATGATATTCTAAGAGGCTTGTTTGGAGTTCCTTCGAGTTCCATATTCACGGTGTCATGTCTAGGCCCTAAGCTTGGGCCATTATAGGAATGGTCCATATGTGCCACCACATAACCGAGATGCTGGTACAAGTAATTCTAGAATTGAAGATATGTTTGACCATTTGTTGAAAAAGGCTAAAAAGTAATATGAAAATCTAAGGGGAATAAAGTCCGATATTTCAAGTATTAATCAAAACATAGAGTCTTATTCTGTGGCCATTAAATAGCTTGAGCAATAATTTATTCGAGTTTCTAGTTAGTTGAATCAGCGTCAGAAAGGTACATTGATTAGCAACATAATTCAAGGTCCAAAGCATGAAGGGCAACATATGGTGGTTACAACTAGAGGTGGCAAGAGTACCATCAATCCTCCTATGCCAGTTGAGGTAGAAGATGTTTATGAGAAGGGAGTTGCAGATAAGGATATTGTTGAGGGAGAAGATTGTGTCAAGGATGGGGTAGGTGAAGCAGTTGAAGAGTTAAAGAAGTATAAGACAGCCCCAAGGCCTCCTCCTCCATTCCCTTAAAGACTCAAGAAGGGGGAAGAGGAAGGAAAGTTCATACACTCTCTATCGATGCTTAAGAATCTATCCATAAATATCCCTTTGATTGAAGCTTTAGAGCAAATGCTGGGTTATGCAAAATATATGAAAGACTTGGTACTAAGAAGCGAACTGTGAGTCAAGAGCTTTCTAAAGAACTTCAACATTGTAGTGCCATCACTACAAAGTCATTGGCTTAAAAGCGTGAAGATCTAGGTGCTTTCACTATACCTTGCACTATAGGAGATGTAGAGTTTGCAAGATCACTTTGTAATTTGGGTACTAGTATCAATTTGATGCCTCTTGCAATTTTCAAAAAGCTTGGTATATGTGTCCCTACTCTAACTAAGATATGGTTGTTAGTGGAGGATAGAATAGTCAACAAACCAGAAGGGATACTTTATGATGTGTTGGTAAAAGTGGATAAATTCATATTACTTGCGGATTTTGTGATTCGTGATGTGAAGTTGATCTTGAAGTCCCTATTATATCGTGAAGGCTATTTTTGGCCACGAGGTGAGCTCTAGTGGATATGGACTCCAATTAACTCAGACTTAGGGTGAATGATGAAGAAGTGGTTTTTGATATAAGTTAGTCTATGAAGCATACTGATGAGTTAAAAAGCAAAGTTTGGGTAATTGAGGAAGTCTAAGTACTCAAGGTGTCTAAGTTATGCCACAATAATAAATCAGGCGTTACTTGGGAGGTAACCCAAGGAGTTTAGATGTTTTAGCTTGGTTTTGGGTTTATTTTCAAGTTTTTGGATTCTTAGGTAGTTGTTTGAGTGTGTTTTGATTGTTATTTTTAACAATGGGTTTTGTTGCATATAAGGTGCAAGTGAATTTTATGAAGAGTATATAGGTTCACGACTAAGCCAGTAGAATTTGCTGAGAATTGCATCTGGTGCAATATCTACGACTGGTCACTTTACGACTCGTAATCCCATCTTGTAGAGAATTACAATGAGCATGATAAGTGTGCACTCCACCCACGATTCAACTTTATGACTCATCGATCAAACTATGAGTCGTGAATGCAGTTTGTGGGATCTAGGTATGTTTTTGAATTTTTCTAAGTGTTGAGAGGTCTATAAGACCAGGACTTACGAGTCGTAGACCGAGCTATAACTCATAATCGGGGTTTCATAGACCTTGGTAAATTTAAACATTGGCCCAATAAGGTATAAAAGGGGGGTCAAAATATTTTGACCCCACTTTTACCCTAATTTACCAAAAATTTCCCTAATTTTCTTCCCTTTCATTATTTCTGGTCAAGTTATTGGCTAATATGATCAATTTCCGGGGAAGAAATTCTAGCAACTCCTTGGGTTTTGCATCATTCACTTTCTCTTTCTCTTCTAAGTTTATTACCATATTTGGTAAGCTCCTTGGTTCAGTTTCAATCTTGAAATTTTCATTGTTCTTAATTGTTGATGTGATGATGGTGATGAGTTTGAGTTTTAAGCATGAATTTCTTGGTGTATATGAATTGTGAATGAGAAATTAGGGGTGCTTTTGATTAAATTGATTTCTTATTCCCAAAATTAGGTGTAATAGCCTTGTGATTGTTGATTTTGTGCCCATGGAATCATTTTTCATGTTTGAATGAGTGAGATTGCATAGTTTATGATTTTGAAATGGTATTTGATATCATTGGAGCATGCTTTAGTGTTAATCATAAAGGAAATTGTTGGAAACCTTGGTTCTTCTATGTTTGTTCATTTTTCAGGGGGTGAATATGAGTTGAAATCATGCTTGGGGTGCAGGTTATCATATGCTTGAAGTTTGAGTACATTTATGCTTTCTTCGATGCTGGTAGATTTAGTATGAAAATGTTTTTGGGGTACCTGTGATGAATTTGGATAAGCCAGGTACCGAAAGTTCTTGCTCATGAGAGTCTTTTACGAATCATAGATGAGTCTACGAGTTGTAATTGCCCCTTGTTGGAAGTTCCAGTGTCTTGATTTTCTGAATATTCATCAGACGGGACCTTCTACGAGTCGAAGATTGGTCTTGTAGACCCTTACCTATTTTTGAAAATTGCTCCCTGGAAATGTCTATGAAACTAGTTTACGACTCGTGAACCAAGTTATGAGTCATACCTGGGTCTCGTACAGTTTTTCAGTGTTCAATATTGTTTTGCACCTCTGGTTTATGAGACTATTTTATGACTAGTAGTTCTAACTATGACTCATAACTGTCTTTCATAATGCCCTTTTGCAACTGATCCAATTTAGTTTTTGTTTTCTATTTCTTTCTTGTTGGGGCTAATAATGGGTTTTTATGCTTAAATTTTTAGATACTATGGCCCTTAAAGGCATACATGCAGAGATTGAGGCTTTCAGGAAGCAGCTCAGAGATGAGCCTATTGATGATGAACAAAATTACCTCAGTCAAGTGGGTCAGTGGAGATGTATGATACCCAGCCTAACCCAGCAGCACCTCGACCACAGACGAGAGCTATAGCCAGAGCTGGGTATCCTCAGACTTAGCATGATAGTCCTTTCTATTTTGATGAGGAAGGTAGTGAGAGAACAAGGAGTAGCATGCCCTAGATAACTAGGTCTAGAGATGATCAGAGTTCGGAGGAGGGCTCCCAGGATAAAGGAGATGCCAAATCCTCGATCGCTCTATCAACTTCTTCAACACTAGATGCTAGTACTCACTGATGGTATGTCGAGGGGATGAAGACAATATTTCTCGAGGGATTTCAACCCAAAGAGCAGGGAAACCAACCTTTTCAATATATGAGGAGCCCTGAGTTATTGATGAAGGATTGACCCGTATCCAAGGTCTGAAGGATACGATGACACGATATGGCCTCACGTGGTTGACGGAGAGGCTTGGACGATACACTTTGATTCTGGTATAGGACTTTTATGTAGCATATGCGGCCACTATTCTTCAAGATCTTCCCAAGGGGAAAACACGTGTCATATAGCGGAGATTGACAGAGGTACGAGTGAGAAGGCGGTGAGTCGATATTTTAGAGGAGACAATCCGCCATGTACTTTTTGGTCCTGAATACCGAGCCCAAAGATTGATAGCTGAGTTTTACTATAGATTGAGGCATGCTAGAACTTCATTGATTTCAAAGGATCCGGTACAGAGGACCGAATTGTTGAGATGGGTACCCGATCACATTGCAGAGCAAGGTCCCGAGCCTGCTTGGGTCACCAAACATATGGAGCCTACTATGAAGGCTTCACTTTCTTTCCTCGCCAAATTTTTGTGGCTGGTTGTTCGATCTCACATCTGGCCTACTCTGGTGGATGATACTTTGACACCGAAATGGGCAGTAATAGTTGCCAGTATCTTGGCTGGCTATGACATTGATAGAGCCCAACTCATAGCGAAGCAGATTCACCAGTCAACACTCAAGTGAGCCACCTCTATCCTGTTTTCGATTTTGGTCTACAAGCTTTGTTTACATACATAGGTGGAGATACTTCATCAGTTGGATTAGTTAGTTGATGCCCAACATACCCTAGAGACCAGCCTAATAAAGATGGATAAGAACCTAGTGACAACCTGGCGAGCACCACCACCACTACCGCTGTTTGCCCGGAGCCACCTCTGGAGGGTTCGATGACTGTCCGCACTACTCTTATTACTTCTACTACAGATGAGAGACCCTAGCAGCCCGAGGTAGTTGATATTGAGAGGGGTCAGACTGTAGCTGCTCCTACACCAGAGGCCAGTACTTCACAAACTTCTACACCGGGCATGGTTATATGTCTGTGGTTTCGTTCAGGCTATGGCGCAGCATCTATCATGTACTGAGGCCTAGTTGTCTCAACATATTCAGCAGCTTATGCCATGGGTTTGGCAGATTGCTGTGAACTCAGCAAAGCATTATAAGGCATCCACCATATGTACTGTTCATGAGCGTGTTTCTACGGTAGATGCCTATATCAATGCCTTTGAGGACCAGATGCAGAAGAGGTTAGTCGAGGCCCGACCTTCAGATTTGTTAGCCGTATATGAGAAGATTGCAAAGCTTAGGGCTGACATGATAGTTTCACTTGCGGCGCCTGTGATATTACTGGAGTCTACACCTAAAGTCTCTATTTGATCTATACACCTCCACGGAGCCTCTATAGACTTCCCTTGAGAAGTGCCCTTGCACAGCTGAGGACCCTGTTCAAAGGGAGGTACATACAAAGTTCTCCTAGGATGATGAGAAGAAAGAGGATGAGCTCAGGCTAGCCTTAAGGACATCGAGGCTAGAGGAGGATATGAGGCTAGCCAAGGAGAATGATAGGGAGAGGGGTATTAGCCCCTTTGGATAGAGTTTGGTTGCTGAGCATACTACCCCGCAGATGGGAGATGACCAAACGTAGCTCAAGACAGGCGCTTAGGCATCGAGGTATGTTTTTTGAGCTCTACTATTATATTTTTTCTTGACTTGGTGCATTGAGGATAATGCAGAACGTTTTCGATTGGGTATGGGTAGTTATGAGGCTTGGTGAAGTTTGAGTAGCTTAAGGTCCATAACTGCCCCAAATTTTGATCCAAATGTTTTCTTGCCTGTGTTCTTTTTTCCCATGGATATTTCATTTCTATTTAACTGGCACATTTATAATGTTTAGATAATATTCATAGCATATAGTACTAATACTTATGGCATATAGCATGTTTTATATTTTGTTTTGAAAATTGGTACCTACCATAATTTTTGATTAGTAGTTAAATGACAACCATGCGTGTTTGGGTATTTGGCAATAGTTATTCTGATAAGTGAGGGAAATTTGAGAAATGAAGCATGATATGTGAGTTGCATGTTGACAACGTATGCAATGCTATGTGAGTGTGAGCTTATTTTGCTAAATTCATGCATTTTTGTGTTAATTCAAAACTTTCCCTGTTACTCTAAGTTAGATTGTAGATTAAATAGATTAGGAGGGTATCTTAGGCCTTTGTTCTTTAAATTAGTCCATTTTAGCCTAAAATAACCAAAAAAATGATGTTTTATCCCTTGCTCCAAATATTTGAGCCTTACATGAACCAATTCTTTCTAAAACAACTAATTAGCCTAACCTTGTCTAATGATAAACCTCAAATTTGGCCCTGGTCTTTCCTTGATCATAATGAACCTTGATTGAGGCAAAAAACTTAAGTAGGGTGGCTACCAAAAGTATCCCTGGTTTGGATAATAGATATTGTGTACTTCAACATAGGCTAAAAGCTTAAGTTGAGGGTGGCCGATGTAGGGGTAAAATCACAAAAATAAGGTGGTAAGTTGGGAATGAGGAGAAAAAGATGAAAATCATGTACTGGGTACAAAAAAAAGAAAAAGATGCCTTAGATTAAGATTAAAAGCAAAATGAAGTGTAAAAATAAGGCAAAAGCTGAAAAATGAGAACAAAATACCCAAAAAAGCTTGAATGTTGAGAAAGAGAGAATAAGGTGGAAATGTTGGAGTTGGTAAGGTGAAAGTGTTGAAAAACATAGTTCAAGGATGGTCTTTAGTCACTATTCTTCCAAAAATGCCATATCAAAGCCCCATGAGCCTATGTTACAAGCCTAGAAAGTCTTAATGTGATCCTAGTCCACTTAGCTGAAAGTTTGAATCATAAGTATATGGGCAAGCTTATGGTATTAGTCATCATACATGAACATCTTTTGTGAGAGTAAGTGTTCCTGCTTAGTCCTAAGACTGAAATTGAAATCATCATTGAGTGTCAAAATGAGACTTCTTTCTGTAAGGGCACTTACATTGCATTGTTAGCATTTGACTTGTTCAGTGATTGTGGACTATTACTATTCCTTTGCTTGTCATGGTTGTGTTGTCATATGCACTAGTGTGTTTTGGTTAGCTGAATGGCGGTGTGATCTTGTTTCAAAAAGTTGGTGTGGGTACTTGAGTTTGAAGTGAGTATGATGTATGCCACTGGGTTGAGGTCTGTGTGTTGATTTATTATTTATATAGATTGAGTCGTTGCTTGAGGACGAAAAATAATTTTAAGTTGAGAGTGTTGATGTGTTGTCAAAATACAACATATTTGGTACCTCAAAGTTCGGATTTTGTGTGTTCTCCATGCGATATTTGTGGTTTTTATATGTTTTTGTGTTTGTTTTTGTAGGAAAGCAAGTTGGCATGACTTTTGGAGAAAATTGCAGAGTTTTCTAGTTTTGAATGCTTACAAGACCCTCTATCAGTCGTAGAGTAGGTTTTGTGGGGATTTCCAGTGAAGAATGAAAGTTTGAAGTTCAGCTATATAAGACACCTATATGAGTCATAGATCACTCTACGAGTTGTATAGAGGAGTTTCATAAAGATTTTGAGAGAAGGACCAGATACTGATGATGAATTCTATGAGAAGGCGATATGAGTCATAGATCAGACTATGACTTATAAAGTAGATCTATAGAAGTGAAGTCCAAGATTCAAGAAGTTGAACACGAGACCCTGATTACGACTCGTAAACTGAATTACGAGTCGTAACTATGTGTCATAGGATCCATCGACCAGTTTTTCTAATTTTTTGGGACTTGTTTGTAAGTACTATAAATAGTATAATCAGGTTATTTTTAGTAAGGAGTACAACAAAATAGAAGAGGGAACGTCATTAGAGATATTTTTACGGTTTTATATTTGGAGACTAAATATTGGAGAAGAGAATACTGAAACGACGACAAAAAATGTCCGAAAATGTGCCTAGGAAATGCCCATATCATAATTTCTATATATCTTAAAATCCATGCATGATATTATAAATCCAACTTCATATTCTTGATTAGGGGGAAAAATTTAGTGGGAAGTGGGTCTAAGCTCGATTTTAAAGCAATCGTAGCAAAATTTTATTTTTGCAAAAAGTTCACTTCCAGAGGCTGTTTGCATTGGCTCCGCGACGTAGACCCATTGCGGAGCAGTGAATTTATTGCCATTTTTTCAATTTTAGCCTAAGGTTTTATGGTCTTGGGCCTAAGCCTTCCCATACATAAAAACACCTATACCTAGTCATTTTTCAACCCATCACAGAGTAGTGTATTTTATTTCCATTTTTTCAGTTTCGGCCTATGTTTTTGGGGTATTGGGCCTAAACCTTCCCATTCGTAAAAATACCTATACTTAGTCATTTTTCAACCTCATATCATACAAGACATTCCCCAAAACCCTCTCTAACACTTGGACAAATATTTCACCAAAAATTCAAACCCCAATCTCGTTCGGATCTAAGGATTTCATTCTAACTTCAAGTTTTCAATCAAATCTTCATCAAAAAAACCTCCAAAGTTGAGGTATGTGGGTTTCAACCATTGGGTCCTTTTACCCATGGTGGTTGACCATTTTTTTAACATAAATTGCATATTTCTAAGTTGATTTACTTGTGGATCTTACTTATTATGAATTTGACTATGAACTATGTTTAGGTTTCATAAAAGTGTGACTGTTTAAGCATGTTTTGAGCTATGAATCTATGATCTATTTTGAGATATGATAAAAGGGTTTCAATGTATATTTCATGAGTGTATTACCACTTGTTGGTGGGTTGATTTAATTCAAGTTTGTTGTATGATTTCACTCTTGAATTGCATGATTTTATACTAGGATTATACACCGGCCAAGTGTTTGATAAAATGTCCAATTAAGGTATCTTGAGTTGATGAAGGCCTAAAGTATGGTATGTGAGTTAAGTGACTTTATGATGATGAAAGGAATGTATATACGAGTTATTATCATGAAAAGTATCTATAGTATTGCAAGTTAACCATACCATAGATGAGGAGTATAAGCCTCATCCACA
Source organism: Solanum ossicruentum (assembly GCA_025774065.1). NCBI lineage: Eukaryota > Viridiplantae > Streptophyta > Magnoliopsida > Solanales > Solanaceae > Solanum > Solanum ossicruentum. The sequence goes on along the minus strand of JAOTQR010111631.1, from coordinate 2,429 downwards.
TTGTCGGCGGTGGCAATCCCGTACTACCATAGATGAGGGGTATGTACCTCATCTACCTTGTCGGGCGGTGGAAATCTTGTACTACCATAGATAAAGGGTATGTACCCATCCACCTTGTCGAATGGTGGCAATCCTGTACTACCATAAATGAGGGGTATGTACCTCATCCACCTCGTCGTGTGGTGGCAATCTCGTACTACCAAAGATAAGGGGTATATACCTTATCCACCTTCCAAGCGGGTGGCATGCCTTGGATTCCAAGTACTAAGTTACTTGGTCTATGATGATGGTCTCTTCCTACATATATAATATGTTCTATATAAGCATGTTTTTCTTCAAGCATTGTTCATGCATGCCATGTTGCTAATATACTATCTCTTGCTTACAATTATGCATTTCGATTATGTTGCCTATCTCTTATTGCATTACATCCTACATACTTAGTACATTCAAACGTACTAATGTTTACTCTATGCCTATATGATGTTACCATGTAGGAACCAAAGCTCCACTTGATCACCTCCCTCCACGTGACTAGTACTATCTTTTCAAGCAAGTTTGGTGAGTCCTCAACTCTGAGGAAGATATCTTTTAATCTTATGTTATGCAAAGACTCTCTCTTTCTTTTATTGTATGCTTTTGACTATGAGGGTGAGTCCGAAAAGTTCTTTTGGCCCCCGATCTATTATAAGCTTTGAGGTGTTGTTGGACAAGTGATGTGATGATGCTTTGAGGTTGATTCTCTTGACTTTTGTATGTTTTTAAGCTATGAAAGACTCCCTTAGCCCCTTTACCCTTATTTTATGTTCTCTTGTTGTTGTTTAATTGCTTCCGTGACCAAGGATGTGTAATGATATGTTAAGAGGCTTGTTTGGAGCACTTTCAGGTTCCTCATTTACTGTGTCACGTCTAGGCCCTAGGTTAGGGTCGTGACAAATACACTTGTGGATTCATTGTATCTTTCAACATTGTGATTCATAATGCATATTGGGTTTGGTTGTTCTTCAATCTATTGAGTAAGAGATTACTTATGTTTTCTAAGAGATTACTTATGTTTTCTTAATTCATAGTTTCTTTATCTACCCATAGCATGAGTAGCTAAACCCACAACTTGGTGTTGTGGGAACCATGAAGATCTAATCAAATAGACTTGGATGATTTGCAGTTCTTGGAATGGGTATTTACATGTATTAATCAATTCTCTTCGCATTGCATGTTTTCTATAGGTGGCCAACATTAGAACTTGCCTAGTGTTACCTTCCCGATCTAGGTGGTAATGAATAGGAAAAGATATTGGTTAATAAGATTCAATGATATGTTTTGGTCTAATAAACCAAACTAGACCAAAAGGAGGTTGAGTAGGACTATAGGTAATGGTTAGTATTGCACACTATGGAGATGAGCCAAGTCAGATTATGAATCCTCTCACCTTTGACCAAAGGGCTTGGTGAACTTAAATTACCGTCCTACATGCTATACTCTAGTCAAGAATTAGGTTATCCCGGGACATTGAGTTGGTGAATCCTGTGGAACATAATTTTCCAAGTTGCTCTCTATTATTGATTGTCTCTTGTTTTAGTTAGTTTAGTTTAATTTCTTATCAATGATTTCAACCTCCCCTTTGGGGAATTGAGTTAGCTAATACTTGAATTATTTATTGGTGAATCGATTGGGAAAGTCTCTATATTCTCTGGGATTCAACCCTAAAGGTTTTATATTTGGCAATGATCACTTTATGTAACACCCTAATTTTTTTTAAGGTAAGACGGAGTTATCCTTCATATGATATAGGATTTTAATTGAGGATTCTTAATTGAGCATAGATGTTAAAGTCAATTTCTTAGTATAGGAATAGAATTGAAGCTGATTTGAGGTCGTGATTCTAATGTATGATTTTATAAAAGTTAGGTGAACCAATGAATTATAAGTTGTATATATGTGCTAGGATCAATTCTTAAGGATTTAAAGTATATTATGTGTGATTTAGAGTCATAAAGGATCTTTTATATCAAGCCAAGTTCAAAGAATTTATAGCAACTAAGTTTTCAGATGAGTCGATAGAAGGATCAACTTCAAATGAACATATCTCCTAAAGTATGATGATTTAGATGACCCATATATATCAAATCCAAGATATTCAAATTATCTTTCCAACACATCTAATTTCGCATTAATCAGATTTCGGAGTAGAAAGTTATGACCATTTTAGTGAAGAGGTGCAGAGTTGTCCGAAAGTCCACGCACGGAGCGCGTCGCGAACCCTCACTAGATGCGTTAATGACGTTTTTTCTTTATAATTTGAGAGTATTTTTATCCTAAAACCTTTAGGGTTCTATTTATGGTCTCCAAAGCATATAAAACATTAGTTTTCATGATTAAAACCCTCTCCCTTTTCTCCTAAACATAAACCCTCAAGAATCATCAAGAAA
>JAOTQR010111602.1:13310-120307 GCA_025774065.1 Solanum ossicruentum | reverse complement strand
CCAAGCACATTCAAGAATTGATGCAAATTTGACCAAACCATAACATGATTTATTTAAATAGCATTAGTACATATAAAATGTGGGGTGTTACAACTAAGTATGCACATTTCATTCTGGTTAAGGTCAAGTACACAATAAAGAAGTTATCCGAGCTTTACATCAGTCAGATTGCATGGTGTTCCAGTTTCTATCATTTCTGATCGGGGTTCACTCCTTACTTCACATTTTTGGAGGGCCTTGTAGCATTGTCTAGGTACTCAGCTAGATATGAGCTCAGCCTTCCACCCTCAGACAGATGGACAGTCAGAAAGGACTATTCAAGTGTTGGAGGATATGTTGCGAGCATGTGTGATTGATTTCGGTACCCGTTGAGACCAACATTTAACTTTAGCAAAGTTCGCCTACAATAAATAGTTATCACTCCAGTATTCAGATGGCTCCATTTGAGGCATTATATGGTAGACGGTGTAGATCTCCGATTGGTTGGTTTGATTATGCTGAGATGGACTCATTAGACGCAGACTTTCTGAGAGATTCTAAAGGTTCACATGATTAAGGGTAGATTGTTGACGGCCCAGAGTCGACAAAAGAGTTTTGCAGATAGGAGGGTCCAAGCTTTAGTGTTTATGGAGGGCGATCACGTTTGGCTCCGAGTATCACCCATGAACTGTGTGATGCGATTTGGGAGGAAGGGTAAGCTTAGTACTCGATTTATTGGCCTATTAGAGATCTTGGAGAGAGTTGGAGAGGTGGCCTATAGACTAGCTTTGCCACCTAGCTTATCATCTATACATCCTGTATTCCATGTCTCCATGCTCCGGAAGTATGTGCCCGATGAGTATCATATAGTCTCTTATGATTCAGTGGTATTGAGTCCAGACTTGTCATTTGAAGAAGAGCCTATAGCTATATTGAATAGACAGGTCCGAAAGCTTAGAAGCAAAGAAATATCTTCCGTGAAGGTGCAATGGAAGAACCGTCCAATTAGAGAGGCGACATGGGAGGTAGAGTCTGACATGCATGCTAAATATCCCCATCTCTTCAAAATTTCAGGTACTTTCTTCTACCTTTTGTATGAGGACGAACACGATTTTAGTGGTGGATAATGTAACGACTCGTTAGGTCATTTTGAGAACTAGCGCCCTTGAATTCTACAAGATTTATCTTGAATTAATTTAAATGAGTATCTTGGACTATTCAATAACTAAGACCATTTAATTTATGGGTAAGTTGGAATAACTAATATAAGTGGTGGGGTAAATATTAATTGGTTTAAAAATCTTATACCACTTTGTACATGTCCTTTTAAATAGATTAGGGCTGACTCCCTACTCCTATTTATGATTTTGTTCTATTCCGGAGACAACATCATTAGATACTGACGCTTCTTTTCAAATTTGACAACATTAGAAGCTTGTGCACGTGACAACCAGGTTTTGGGAGATTTTAATTAAGTTGAACTTTCATTTTTATCGTAATTTCACATTTTATTGTTATAGTTGGGTTGTAGGCTGAATTATCTTAGGGGGGATAAGACGAGTGCCATCACGCCCACTTTCGGGTCGTGACAGAACATGTGCAAGGATGTAGACACAGTTAATAGTTGTGTCGGAGCTAGTAAGTGCCTTTATATTTTAAGGAGGGATCTATGTTTCATGCAAAACAATACGAAATCAAGTAGCCTTACATACAATGTTGTACAACTTGGCTATTACCTTAAGATATAGTAGGTAATAAAACTAGTATTAGTAGCCAATAGATACACCTTGGCAGCCCAACCACATAAAAAAAATACACGGGCAACAAGTGGATAATTATGAACCCAAGCGTATTATTTCAACCTTTCCGCCCCTAATCATACTTTTTAATACACATTATCATATACACATCATTTGCAGCCTTATTTATTGCTATAATAGCCTTAAAATAGTCCATAAAGTTCAGGACACAACAATTCTACACAACATACAAATAGGCGGCATAACATTACGGCCCTTTGCTACATTACGACGTTGGTGATTCCAAACCTTTACCAACTTCTACCAAAATGTTCTCACAACATCTATACATACAAACAGCCGTGAACCAGTCTCAGAACAATAACAAATCAGTCAGTAATGACGTGAGGCTATATTCTTCCGTCCAACAACCCACAAGTTCATACTAAGAACACAATTGCGATATCATATAAGGAATCACTTTTGCGGACTATAAAAGTGCTGAAGCATCCTGGTTACCTTACTATAAAACCAACCTTTGTTAATTACATAAGTATTACATCATAATACAACCAACTAAGAAGAGAAAAACCTCTTAATTAACAAGAAAAGTGTACAAGAATCCTTGGGATACATGCTGTCCAAGATTTCCAGCTCATGTGTAACTAGCTTGTTTCTCTGGTTTTCATAAAAAAAATCATACTAAATGCATAATTAGATTTACTTACCTTTAAACTCAAGGTTTAGAGCTTCTTTAGTGATCCTTGTAAGGTTGGAAAGCTTGTTTTCCACCACTTTGGAAGAGAGCAAAGAATAACCAAGAAAGAAGATTTTTTTTGTCCAAGTTGAAATGACATTAGAGTGCTGTTTTTATCCCTTTTTAAAAGCTTTCTTGGCCGACTTACTTTTCATTTCTTAGGCTTAATTTATTAAGGTGGTGATGCAGCTTCTTGCTCCTCTCACTTGCGCCTTAAGGGACTCCAAATTGATGGGCCTTTGCTACCCTTTTTTAAGCTTTCTTCTTAATTAGTTTGGGCCTAATTTATCAAAGACATTGTGATGTCTTTGGGCCCCTTTTAATATCCTCCGTGGGCTAAACATATAGTCCATGTATGGTGCTGATATTTGGGCTAAAGTTACACCCTTAACATGGACTTTATTCTTAATCAGACTTGGACAAATCCGACGTCGGGCCTCGTCTCCATTTAGTTACCAAATTTAAGGTAAGCAAGTAGGTGACTCACCTTCTATCTTCTTAAGTCCTATAAGCACCTCAATTCTCTTACTCTGTTAAGGGTCATAATCTCATAAATTTGACTTAAAACATGTATACACTCTACCCTCTTAAGCGTTTGATCAAACTATATCATTTTTCATTTGCATAGTACTTATTCATCTAAAATGTGGGGTGTTACATCCTTTCCCTTAGGAACATTCGTTGTCGAATGTTAACACAATTACATAGCGTAACCAAGTTTAATGCAATAAACTTTCAAACACACGTACCTATTATGGATCCCGATTCTGGATGTTGGACTTCCTCTTTAGCTTCAAATAAGTAAGAGTATTTTAATTCATCGCTTACTCGGCCTCCTATGTTATTTCTTCGGCTTGCTGGTTTCTCCAAAGTACTTTTACTAAAGCTATTTCTTTATTCCTTAGCTTCTTAACTTGACGATCAAGAATAGTAACAGGTACATTTTCATAGGTGAGATCTTCTGTACCCTGTACATCCTCAATAGGAGTAATACTGGATGGGTCACCTATGTATTTTCGAAGCATTGAGACATGAAATACTAGATAAACCATTGAAAGCTCTTAGGGTAGCTCTAGTTCATATGCTAGCTACTTGAACCTCTTAATAATCTGATATGGCCCTATGTAATGCGTACTCATTTTTCCTTTTTTACCAAATCTCATAATCCCTTTCATTGGAGACACCTTTAAAAATACCCAATCCCCAACTATGAATTCCAGTTCTCTCCTTCTAGTATCCGCATATGACTTGGGATGACTTTGGGCTATTTCTAGTGGTTGTTGTATTATCTTAACTTTTTCCATGGCTTTTTGTACTAGATCTGGCCCAAGCAAGGTGGTTTGACCCATTTCAAACCATCCAATTGTCGACCTACACTTGCTTCCATACAAAACTTCATAAGGTGTCGTCTTGATAATTGAGCGGTAGCTATTATTATAGGCAAATTTAATAAGTGGAAAATGGTCCACCCAACTACCTTTAAAATCCAATGCATAAGCTCGCAACATATCTTCAAATATCTGAATGGTACGTTCTACTTGACTATCTGTTTGAGGGTACAAAGCTATACTCAAATTCACTTATGTCCCTAAACTCCTTTGGAAGGACTTTCAAGACTTTGCAGTGAATTATGCCCCCCAATTAGAGATGTTGGAGATTGGGACTCTGTGCAGCCTGTCTATCTCTTTGAGGTATAGCTTGGCATATTCTTCAGCTGTATAATCACTCCTGACTGGCAAGAGGTGCTCTGACTTTGTGAGTCTATCAACTATTACCCATATGGTATCAAACTTCTAAAATGAGCGAGGTAGCACAATAATAAAATCCATATTGATCATATCCCATTTATAGGTTGGAAGCTCTGTACACTGTATATAACCTCTAAGCTTTTGGTGTTCTACTTTCACTTGTTGGCAATTTGGACATTGACCCACAAATTTTGCAAGGTTCTTTTTCGTGCCTCTCCATCAAAACGTTCGCTTCTGGTCATAGTACATCTTAATTGATCCTGGATGGATGGAATATCGGGAATGATGGGCTTCTTCCATTATCCTATTTATTAATTCGTTAATATCAGGCACATATAATCTATTTTGATAGTAAAATACTACATTTTGTGTAAGGTCAAAGCCCTTTATCATACCCTGACTCAACTTGTCCTTAAGTCATCGTAGTATAGAATCCTTGAACTGTTTTTCTTTCACCTCCATTACGAACGTAGATGCTATTGCATTATGTACAATAACCCCTTCCTTTGGTGTTTCAAGAAGGCAAACTCCCAAATTGGCTAGTTGTCGTAGATCCTTAGCCACTCCTTGACTTACCATGGCTTGATCAGTAATATTCATGATTGCCTTATGGCTCAAAGCATCGGCTACCACATTTGCCTTCCCCAAATGGTATAGTATATCAATATCGTAATCCTTTATTAGCTCTAGCCATCTCTGCTATCTTAAATTGAGATCTTTCTGTTTAAAAATATATTTCAAACACTTATGATCCGTATATATGTCAATGTGAATCCCACATAAATAGTGGCGTCATATTTTCAAAGCAAATACAACTACTACTAGCTCAAGATCATGAGTTGGGTAGTTTTTCTCATGTGGTCATAGTTGTCCAGATGCATAAGCAATTACCCTACCATGCTATGTTAGCACACGCCCTAAGCCAACTCCTGAAGCATCGCAATAGACTGCATACCCCTCTAACACCTCTTCCACGACCCATAGGTGCTTGTTGACTCCTACCTAATGGAGGAACTGATGATGATGATGCAACAGCTAACCCAGTAGATTATGTTATATCACCCATACGCCTCCTCGGGCAATCTTTTATCACATGCCCTGGCGCACCACACTAATAAAAAAACATCTGTCCCAACACAACAGATACATGGATAACTTCTTCCATATTGTTTACAAGGTAGCCTAGAAGTCATTAGCCGGCCTGCCGAATATCCTATTATTCATGTGTCTTGTCCCTTAGTTTGTTGACCAAACTGATTACTTCTAAACACTTGAAGTTGTGGTAGAGCATTTCCTGTAGAGTAGGAGGATGATGGCCTAGGCGGTCTATTAGAAAACTGAGGCCTAAGCTCACCTTATGACGGTGTAAACTACCCTATAGATCTGACTCTTTTGGCCTGCCCCATTTCCAACTCTTGTGTCCTTCTTCTTTGCCTCTAATTCTCCAATTTCTATGCAGAAGCCTATGTCCTCACTATGTCCATATCTTTATTCAAGGAAGCAATGGTGTAGTCTCTGACCAGATACGTATCTAATCTAGCCACATATCGATGAACTCTATCTGCCATAGTAACAACTACATTAGGAGTATACCTTTCCAGGGAATTAAATTGAAGGCAATACGCCCTCACGCTCATATTCCCTTGGTGGAGATTCGAGAACTGATCTGCACAGGCTCTCGGATCTCTAATGGCAAGTAATGGTCAAGAAATGCCTCTTTGAATTCTTTCCAAGTAGTTAGGGGTTCATCTATATCCTTAGATTTATTCCAAGCTTCATACCACAATACATCCACACCCTTCAACCTATATGTCACTAACTTGACAGCTTTTGTACCACTCACATGCATAACATCTAAAGTCCGCTGAATCTGATCAATAAAGTCTTGAGGATCTTCATTAGGATCTGACCCAGTGAAGGATGGAGGGTCAAAATTAAGGAAATCACGTATCCTCATGCTAGTTGTCCTATTTGCACCACCCGTACCTATAATTGGACCTTCCTATCCTTGGCCTTGGCCAGCAACTTTACTAGTCAATAGTTGGACCGTATTTCTCAGATCCTATACTATAGCATCGATAGGTGGTTCTGGGGGAATGTCACTACTTTTGGGTCCATCAGGAGCTAGAGGGTTAGAGATATTTGTAACAGAGGCTCCTTTTGAACCTCATTTCATTGTCTTACCTAACTGGGTATACCAACCACCACTTCTACCCCCTTCCTTTTATCTTTGTTTTTCCTGGTTTCTGGCATACTTGTTGTACAAAACAATTTAGGAGTAAGGCATAATGCACCTATTAAACTTAGCTCTATGGAACTATCTAAAGAACGAAACGAAAATAATAACTCCTAAATGCCACATAGCCTCCTGCTTATAAATGTGGTGCACAACACATCGATAAACAAAATTCTACAAAGACACGACTTTGTAGACTCCCCAGGACGACCCGCTATGATACCACTTCTGTCACGCCCAAAGTCCCGTTAGGACGGACTGGCACCCGTTGTCAATAAGGCCCGGGAGAAGCAACCTGTATCTATGAGCCTTCTATACATATTATAAGGGATTTCTACATTTGGTATGCCTATAAAAAAATAAATAGTGATAATAAGCCAAAAGGAAATGCATATGGCTTGGTAGTTAGGGCCATGGTGTTTAAGTATGAGACATGACCACACTTTAATATACATAGTCTACAAAGCCTCTAGATAAGAAAAGGTATCAAGTAAGGGCCCAGATAGGCACCGCCTCGACTAACTGTACAATATGAAAATATAAGCTCTAAATACGCATACTCCGAAGCAACCTAGAGCTTGGTAACAACAGCTAGATATCGTGTACTCTTACTGAGGAGATCTACTAGCACCTGTATCTATAACATGAAATGCAGGTCCCCATAAGGGATGTCAACACGAGATAATGTACTGAATATGTAAGGTAGGAAATACTGTATATGAAGTAACACCTCATATGAAACTATGCACTGGTGTAGGATAAGAGACCACCTTTGGTTAAACTTTGGGATCATTTATTTTATGTTCTTTATATTACTTTACCTTTACTGTAGAATCTGTGCACAACATGTAATACAAATGACCAGCTGATCAGTGGAAAAACTATATCTGGATCATCCCTAACTAGGATCTTCCTTAACGCCTCGGGCTACCACCCATGATAGGATCCTCCCTGGCTAGGTGATTCTTCCACCCTTTTGGCTATCACCCATCAATAAACAATATACTTTATATTTTAATTATCTTTGAGATGATTCTTTTGGCGTTCACAATATTAGAGCTGTAGGACTGCAAATGTAACATATGACATGTAGATAATCATACAAGACAATATGACAATGAAAATAGTACGTTACATAAATACTGAAATGCATATGAGATGAAATAACTCCTGAACTTTATTTGGCAAAAGAGCCCATGTAACTTGGTATCCATGTATGTATGTAGATTTGAAGGTGACTTTGTATGTGAGCATATGAACATATGCAAGAATGTAGACACAGTTAATAGTTGTGTCGGAGTTGGTAAATGCCTTTATGTGCCAAGGAGGGATCTATGTTTCATGCCAATCAATAAGAAATCAAGTAGCCTTACATACCTCATTGTACAACCTCGCTATTACCTCAAGATAACCTTCCCTTCCTCCAAATATTTATCTACAATATAGTAGGTGATAAAACTAGCATTAGTAGCCAATAGATACACCTTGGCAACCCAATTACATAAAACAAACAACACACTGGCAGCAAGCGGATAATTATGAACCCAAGCATATTCTTTCAACATTTCCACCCCAAATCATATTTTCTAATACACATTATAATATACACATTATGTGCATCCTGTTTTATTACTATAACAGCCTTACAATATTCCATAAAGCACAGGACACAACAATTCTACGCAACATACAAATAGGCGGCATAACGTTACGTCCCTTTGCTACATTACGACGTTGGCAATTCCAAACCTTTACCAACTTTAACCAAACCGTTCCCAAATACTTATATGTATAAACAACCTTTAACCAGTCTCATGACAGTAACAAATTAGTCATTAAGGATGTGAGGCAATTGCCTTTCGTCCAACAACCCACAAGTTCATACAAAGAATACAATTGCGATATCATATAAGGTCTCACTTTTATGGACTGTAAAAGTGGTGAAACACCCTGGTTACCTTACGATAAAACCAACCTTTGTTAATTACATAAGTATTACTTCATAATACAACCAACCAAGAAGAGAAAAACCTTTTAATTAGCAAGAAAAGTATACAAGAAGTTTTGAGATACATGCTGTCCAAGATTTCCAGCATATGTGTAACTAGCTTGTTTCCTTGGTTTTCATAAGAAAATCATAATAAGTGCATAAGAAGATTTACTTAACTTTAAACTCAAGGTTTAGATATTCTTTAGGGATACTTGTAATGTTGGGAAGCTTGTTTTTCACCCCTTTGAAAGTGAGGAAAGAATAACCAAGAAAGCAGATTTGTTTTGTCCAAGTTAAAATGACTTTACTGTGTTGTTTCTATCCCTTCTTAAAAGCTTTATTGGGTGACTTACTTTTCATTTCTTAGGATTGATATATTAAGTTGGTGATGCTTCTTCTTTATCCTTTCACTTGGGCCTTAAGGGGATCCATATTGATGGGCTTTTGCTGTCCATTTTTCAGCTTTCTTCTTAATTAGTTTGGGCTTAATTTATCAAAGACATTGTGATGTCTTTGGGCCCCTTTTAATATACTCCTTAGGCTAAACATATAGTCCATTTATGATTCTAAAACATGGGCTATAGTTACACCCTTAACAAGGACTTTATTCATAATCGGATTTGGACAAATCCGACATCGGGCCTCGTCTCCGTTTAGTTAGCAAATTTAAGCTAAGCAAGTAGGTGACTCACCTGCTAGCTTCTTAAGTCCTACAACATCGTCAATTCTCTTAGTTTGTTGAGGGTCATGATCTCCTCAATTTGACTTAAAACATGTATACACTCGACCCTCTTAAGCGTTAGACGCACATATCGCCCATTAACACGAGATTCAAGCACTTTTAAAAATTGGCGCTAATTTGATCAAACTATATCATGTTTCATTTGCATAGTACTTGTACATGTAAAATGTGGGGTGTTACAGTAAGGCTAATCAAAACATGGATTATGTGCTTCCATCTGTCCCAGAACTCGGATTGATGGAGTTATGAGAGAATTGAGTATCCCATGAATGTTTTTTGAAGGATTCTCTAAAAACCTGATGGATTCCTATATGATCTTGCATGAATTACTATTTTTATGAATTAAATATTTGAAACAGATGATTTTGACTTGCTACATGAACCCTGACAAATGGGTATGCATGAGTAAAATTTGAGCATAAAGAGTCTGTGGAGTCGCTAAATGTTTTAACTCTACCTTTGTCTTCCTGAATGCTATGAGTTACAATAATGCATGATAAACTCCTTATGAGTGAAGAGTTGTACCTTAAAAGAATGTAACCAATGAGTTGATTATTGTGATGAATTTAGTTAACAAATGTCCAATGAGACTAGATGAATGGGTTAACCATAAGGTCTATATCTTACGAGAATATTTAGTCTTTGAAGAAGTATTGAGCACCAAATTGAGTAAGAGTAAGTCCAGCTAGAACTCAATAACTACATAACTGGAGTAGGAGAGGATTGAACTATATAATCCAATCATTCCTATTTTCCCAAAAGAGAGACTTGATGGTACTGAATTTCGATCCACTGATAGGATGTCTAAAACATGGCAAGGTATTTGATCGATGTGATAATGACATCACTTTATTGTATCATCATTGGCTCATAGGTAATGGTTGTTGATTAGAGAAATGTGCAAATTGGCCTTAACAGTACTCTAGGTGGTTTCGACATAGATGGTAGATGAATGGTCGTTGTCTAAATTTCATTCTTACTTTAGGCTCTTGATTAGTTGATTGAGTTTCCTACTTCCTGAGTTGAACTATTTGAGTTGATGTTATTCTTTCTTTTCATGTTTCATTCTTCCATTTTACATAGTCGTACATTATACATATTGAAGTCCACTCGGTCCTGCATCTTTTCATGATGCAAAGAAAGGTACCAGCGGTCATCAACGGGCGTCCCATTGAGTACCTATTTGCATTCAGCTGATTGGTGAGTCCTCCCCTGCTTTCGGAGGACATCATATTTCTTTTCAAGCTTTGAGATAGACTTATTTTATTATATTTAGAGGTAGCTATGGGTCTGTCATTGACACTATTTATTTAGATATTTTAGAGGCTTCACAGACTAGACTATTGACTTATGAGAAGAGTATATTTTTGTCTAGTTTCATTCACACTAGTCTTACTTAGTTGATGGATAGATTATTTGGCCTTGGAACTGTGATTATTATTTTGCCATTGCTTTTCATTTAGTGTTTGTTAACCACTGGGGTCTTCCACTATTAGTTAATAATTGAACATATGTGATGACGATGAGTGGTTTTCTTGGGGGCTAGTAATAATTTTTTGGTGTTGACCACGCTAAGGGTCCCATCATGGGGTGTGACAAACTTGGAATTAGAGCATAGATTTTAAGTATCCTAGGGAGTCTATGAAGCTATGTCTGCTAGAGTCTTGTTTATGGGTGTGTTGTGCACCATAAATTACAAACACGAGGCTATAGGACTTTAGGAAATGTTACAGTTTCTTATATTTTTAGTTCGTGCCATAAACCTTAACTCTATTAAAGTATTTATCAAAGTCATGTGTTATCACTTGCAGGTCATGCCTCCTAAAGGTACTGCCACCTAAAAAGTTGGTTCAACTCGCAAAACTAAACATCCCCCCTCAAAGATGTCGCCTCAGAAGGAGATGAGGGGTTGTGGTCGACATGCTAGAGTCACTGGGGCTCCTTACCAACCTACTTCTTTGCCTACTCCTACTTGAGAGACTGATTTCAGAGGAGCTATCATTATGCTCACCCAACTGGTAGCCGTACAGAGTAAGAATCAGTGTTCACAAGCTCTTACTTCTAGCTCCTAAGTGCCAACTGCTGCGATGAGACTTAGAGGATTCTTGAGGATGAACCCACAAGTCATCAAAGGGTCTATAGTTGACGAAGACCCTCATAATTTTTTCGATGAGATATGGAAGGTGTTGAAGGCTATGCATGCAACCGATATTGAGAGAGTTGAACTTCCTTTCTATAGATGTGACAAATGTTTGGTACAATCAGTGGGAAGAGAGTTGAGGTGAGAATATTGAGCCTACCAATTGGGATAACTTTAAGAGTGCCTTTCTTAATCACTTCCATTCAGGAGAATTGAGGGAATCAAAGGTTGAGGAGTTTGTTAACTTGAAGAAGGAGAGGATGACTGCAAATAATATAGCCTTAAGTTTATAAAACTATCCAATTATGTTCCAGAGATGGTCTCCGACATAGGATCTAGAATGAGAAAGTTCATATCTAGCTTGGGCAAGCGTGTAAAAAAGGAGTGCAAAGCGACATTAGTGATTCTGGACATGGACATCTCTAGGATTATGATCTATGGACAACAACTTAAGGAGGATAAAAACAGAGAAAGGGAGGAGCACTTGAGCAAGAAGGCTAAGTCAGCAAGACATAAGCCTAGCCAACATAAGCAAAGTAAGGAAGGTGGGTGCCATTTTTAGAAAAAGTCTTCAAATTATGTACCATCCTAAGCAAGTGCACCAGCTCTGAGTAATAGGTATGACCAAAAGTGTCAGGGCTATTAGAATTCTATATCTCAGGGTTCTCAATCCCAAGCTAGTGTGACTCACGGTTCGATGGTGAATCACTATGTTACAAGTATGGAAACATCTATGTAGGTAAGTACCGTGAGGTCACCAAATCCTGCTATAGGTACGGACAAACTGGTCACTTACAAAATGAGTGCCCAATGAGAAGGTAGGGCAAAGAGGTAATAAAGCTTAGTCTTCAGTAGCACTACCAACTGGTGGTAGTCAGAGAGGTGCCACAACTAATACGTGCGGGGGTACAAACTGTCTGTGTACGATGGGAAATCAACAGTGTCAAAAAGTTGCACCAAATGTTGATGAGTATACTTTGAGTCTTTTCCTTTGATGTGTATGTCTTGCTTGACCCAGGTGTCACTTTATCATTTGTAACTCCATATGTGGGTAGTATGTTTAGTATGCTTCATTAATGTCTTTTTGAGCCTTTCAGTGCTTCTACTCCTGTTGCTGAGTCCATTCTAGCTAAAAGGGTATATAGAGATTAAACAGTGTCTATATATCATAGCGATAGTTTGGCTGACTTGGTTGTGTTAGAGATGATTGACTTTGATGTGTTTCTTGGGATAGATTGGCTTCACGGCTATTATGCCTCGGTTAATTGTAGAACCCAGATGTTCAAATTTTAATATCTAAATGAGCCTATTATAGACTAGGAGGGTAATTCTGTAGTGCACAAAGGGTAAGTTTATTTCCTACCTTAAGGCAAGAAAATTATTTTCTAAAGAATAAATCTATCACCTTGTGTTAGTCAAAGCTAAAGATATAGAGTCTCTACCTTTTGAGTAAGTTCTAGTTGTGAATGGGTTCCCTGATGATTTGCCTGGAGTCCCTAGGGAGATCGACTTTAAGAATGATGTTCTCACTAATATCCAACATATCTCTACTCTCCCATATATAATGGCTCCCGTAAAGTTGAAAGAATAGAAAAAGTAGTTGGAGGATCTATTGGACAAAGGATTTATTAAGCCAAGCATTTCCTCATGGGGCGCTACTGTCCTATTTGTTCAAAAGAGTTGGTTCCCTCATACTGTATATAAATGATCTCCAATTGAATAAGGTGACCATTAAGAACAAATATCCCCATCCAAGGATCAATGACTTGTATGACAATCTTCGTTGTGCCAATGTTTTGCTGTCCAAGGCTTTTAAGTTTTGCGCCTAGGTGTTCCTAAACGTGACAATGCCTATACTTAATCATTTTTCACCCTCATATCATTCTAAACATTCGCCAATACTCATTCAGACACACAACCAAATTTTTCACTCCTAATTTCAAGTCTCAAACCCTCATACAGAACTAAGGATTTCCTTCAAGCTTCAAGTCTCCATCTCCAATCTTCATCGAGTTCATCTCCAAAGCTAAGGTATGTGGGTTTCTTTCATGGGTTCCTTTCACCCATGATACCCAAGCTTCCTTTCACTCTAATATTCATAATTTAAAGTTGATTTACAATTAGGTCTATCTTATTATGAAAATTACTGCACACTATGTTGAAGCTCGTGGAATTATTACTGTTTTGCTATGTTATGAGGTATGAAACCAAGGTATATTGTAAGATTTGATGAAAGGTTTTGGTGTATATTGCTTGAGAGTGTTACCTCATATCTATTGAAGATCCTACATTGAATTTTCTAGCATGATTTCGCTCTTCAATTGCATGGTTTTACACAAGCACCACACACCCTCTAAGTGTTTGATAAAATGTTCGATTATGATTCTTGAGGATCTGAAGGTCCACTGCATGTCTTCATTCTTGACTATATGATGATGACATGATGATGAAATGATGTTGAATGATTATATGATGATGACATGAAGATGAAATGATGATGAATGAATACATGTATATGGTGATCTCTATATAGTGTTGGAATTTTACCATGCCCTACCCAGGGGTTGTGCGTCAGGAAACCCTATTGGGGTTTTGTACCCATCAACCTATGGATGATTTGTACTCTAGCACCAAGGGTGGTAGGGTGTGCCAATCCACCAACCTTGTTGGGGGTTTATATCCATCAACCTATCAGGGGGTTTTGTACTCTGGCACCAAGGGTTGTAGGGTGAGACGATCCACCAAATTATTGACGGTGTTTGTACCTTAATCACTAAGGGTGGCAGGGTATGAGGATCAACCAATAATAAATGGTCTCTTCTTACAAACAATGTTATTTTCTATGTAAGCATGTTTACTTAAGCATCAACCGTATATGCCATATTTTTATATGCTTATTCATTTCCTATGTAATGCATTTCGGTTATGGTGCTTATCACTTGTTGTATTGCATCCTACATAGTATATCCATACGTACTAATGAATACTCTATGCCTACATTATATCACCATGTAGGAACCGATGCACAAGTTGATCATCCTTCTCCTCCATGTGGCTAGTTCGGTACTACTCAAGCTAGTTGGTGAGTCCTCCATTTCGAGGACCTTAGTATAAGTTTCTCTTATTATGTTTTGGGACACTCTTATTTATTGTTTACTTTATCTATGAGGGTGAGCATGGTTGCTTTTTCATGGCCCAATCTTATCTATGTAATAGTGGTGTTGTTGGACATGATATGTATAACTATGAGCTTTGACATCTATCGACTCGTTATTCATGATAAGGAAGTGTTCCCTTAGCCCCGGTTGTCCTAATTTGTTATTTCATGTTGTATTCTATCGCTTCAGCGACCAAGGGTGTGTAATGGTATGCTACGATGCTTGTTTGGGGTTCCTTTGCATTCCCCATTCACTGTTCATGTCTACGCATTAGGATTGGGTCGTGACAAAGGTGGTATCAAGGCACTAGGTTGTTAGATCATCGGAGTCTAACATACCACATTGATTAAAGTCTTGTTCATGATTGTGTTGTGCACCACAACTATGAGTAGAAGGCTGTTTGAGGTTCTAGGGAATGATTCGCTTCTTCAAGTTCTACGTCGTGCTATAAAGTTGAAGTAAACTTTCCCGCTAATGATTGCTTTTTGCTATGGTAGATCATCCCTAATACGAGGGGAAGACGAGCCTGCACACCTGAGGAGCAACTTGCCGATGGAGAGCTTAGGGATGCTCTCCCTTTGCTTGCACAAGTGGTGGCTAAACAAGCCGACCGAGGGACCCAAGACCCTCATGCTCCTACATCGACCTCTCGGGTAAGAGACTTTATGAGAATGAATCCTCAGGTGTTGTCTCAACCTAAGCTACGGGCCTAGACGTGACACGGCGAATGGGGAACTCGAAGGAACCACAAACAAGCCTCTTAGCATACCATCACACATCCTTGGTCGCTGTAGCATAATATGACATACAAAATAAAAGTAAGGGCAATGGGACTAAGGGAAAACTTTCATAAAGCATCAGAGTTAAAAAGTCAAGAGCCAAGGTCATACATAATACACACCTTGTCAAACAAATACCTCTAAATACATAGAAATAGCAGGGGCCAAGACAAAGTAAACGGGCATACTCTTATAGTCAAATAGAACGTAAGATAGTGTCTCAATATATAGATAATGAGAAAAAAATCATAAACCAAAGTCCCCGAAATTGAGGACTCACAAACAAGCTTGGAATAACACCGTCTAGCAATATGGAGAAGGAGGATGATCAACTTGGGCACCGGATCCTATATGGTGATATCATGTAGGCAAGAGTATGTGTTAGTATATTTGAATGTACTAAGTATGTGGGATGCAATGCAGCAATAGATAGGCATCAAAAAATGCATAACGATAGGCAATAGGCATAATATAGCAATATGACATGTATGATGTATGCAAAAGTAAAACATGCTTAAGTAGATCATGCTCATATAAGGTATCATATGTGAAGAAGAGACCAAGCCAATTCACAAGGTACAAACCCCTCGGAAGGTTAGTAGGTAAAAACCCCCATCTCGGTTGGTGATGATACCACCCCATCAACCCAGTGGATGAGTACAAAACCCCATCTGGTTAGTGAGTACAAAGCCTCATATCACTTGGTGATGATACCAACACATCACCCCGGTGGATGAGTATAAACCCCTATCTGGTTACATGGCTCTTTTCCCCTAGGTCAGGCATGGTCTAATGCAACACTTTATATAAGATTAATCAAAAGCTCTAATGCAATACCTCATGTAAGAATAATCATATACATTATCTCACTTCATCTTCATAAGATCATTCATTTCATATCTCATGCTTTAGGCCTTCAATTTCTCAAGAAACCATAATCAGACATTTGATCAAGCACTTTTGGGGGTGTGTAATGGGGTTAAGAGAGCATGCAATTTAGAGAACAAATCATGCGGGAAAATTACTGGTAAAACCTTTAAACAACACCTTGCAACAACACCAAAACATTCATATAAAGACCCTCATCAAATCCAAAATTAGATCCAAGATTTAAAGCTCAAAACATGTTAAAACACCCATACATTCATGAACTAAAATAATTATGTAGTAAATTTCTAAATATTCAGGACCCACATATAAAATCTACTTTAAATCATGCCATATCAAGTAAAAGAGGGTTTATGCACTATGAGTGAAAGGACCCAAGAGTTCAACACCACATACCTTAGCTTTGGAGAGTTTCTTGGTGAAGGTTGACAATGCAGACTTGAAGCTTGAAGAAAATCCTTAAATCCAGATGAGGGTTTTGAGTCCTGGAATTTGGAGTGAAAATATGGCTAAGTGTTTTTAGGGAGTATTGGAAATGTTTCCAATGTTATAAGGGTGAATTTTGACTATGTATGGATAGAAACACGTTTGGGAAACTTGGACAACACTTAAAAATCACTGCCAGGAAATTACACATCTTCGCATCGCGGAGAGGATGCGAAGACATTTTTACACTGTGGCGCGCCAGAGGCGCGTCGTGAAGGCATCACGGAAAGTACTCCGGAAATCGATCCTTAAAAATTTATAATTGCTATTTTTTCGCTCTTAAATTAAGGTTAGACCCTTTTTCACCTAATTTGTGCCCCTTGATCACAAATATGAAGTCAGGTTTGTGAAATAACGAATGAATGTTTAGATATAAGGAAACCAAAATTTTTGGTCATTCCAAGGGACGTTTTTGGGCACTTTTTGGGGTCGTTTCAATATTTTTCCCTTCGAAACATTCGTGCTCGAATTTAAAAAAGATGTACAAGACAAGAGGAATCATGAACAATTCAGCCCCAATAAGAATGCAACATAGCGTGTAAAATACCATTTTCAAATTCTCAACATAAGTGTAAAATCATCATAAGTTTACCAACTTAAACATGAATGCAAATGAATAACATAGGGGCTTGAATGTATGACTTGGAATCACATGTGAGGCTAGGATTAGTACCTTAGGCTTGAGTTGTTTGGAAGAGATAAGGATACTACTTTTGCATGTCCACTTCGGCCTCTACAGTAGAACTTTCGACTTGTTGGTTCCTCCAAAGGACCTTAACGGATGCTGCCTCTTTGTTCCTCATTCTCTTTACTTGCCTATCCAAGATCTGAACTGAAACCTCCTATTAAGTTAAGTTATCCTCAATAACACCCACATCATTTAGAGGCACAATGGCATTAGGATCACCAATGCATTTTCTCAACATAGAGATATGAAATACCGGATGGACCAAATTCATTTCACTAGGTAACTTCAACTCATAAGCTACCTTGCCAACCCTCTTTATCACCTCAAAGAGACCAACATACCTTGGACTCAATTTCCCCTTCTTAACAAAATGGACTACACCTTTCATTGGGGTATCTTCAAGTAAACCCAATCCCTCACTTGTAATTCTAGGTCTCTTCTTCTGACATTGGCATAGGATTTTTGATGACTTTGGGTTTTCCTCAACCTTTCACTAATCATCTTAACCTTCTCAAGAGCATCCATGACCAGATCTGCTCCCATAAAGCCATCTCTCTGACCTCAAACCAACCCAATGGTGATGTACAACGTCTCCCATAAAGAGTCTCAAAAGGAGCCATACCAATGCAAGAGTGATAGCTATTGTTGTAGGAAAACTAAATCAATGGAAGATGGTCATCCCAACTACCTCTAAGCTCCAAGAAACAAGCCCTGAGCATATCTTCAAGTGTTTGAATTATTGTTTCGGCTAGGCCATCCGTTTGAGGGTGGAAGGTCGTAGTAAGGTGAACTTTGGTACCAAGAGCCCTTTGAGAAGATCCCCAAAAGTGTGAAGGAAAATATGCACTAGGATCCGATATACTGGTTAAGGGAACCCCATGCAACCTCACTAACTCATGGATGTACAACTTTGCATAATCTTTAGCCCCATAGGTAGTCTTTACCGGTAGAAAGTGAGCAAATTTCATCATCCTATCAACCACCACCCATACGGAATCAAAACCTTTCCTAGTCATGGGAAACCAAACCATAAAGTACATGTTAATCACCTTCCATTTCCAAGTAGGAAGCTCTATGTATTGGGTTAGGCCATCCGACCTTTGATGTTTAGCTTTGACTTGTTGACAACTATGGCAATCAAAAACAAATAAAGCAATATCTCTCTTCACACCTCGCCAACAATACACATCCCTCAAGTGTCTATACATTTTGGTGGAACCGGGTGGATAGATTAAGAAGAGTTATGGGCCTCATCGAGAACTCTCTCCCTCAAACCATCAACATATAGCATACACAACCTACCTTGGTATCTAAGGGCCCTATCTCCCCTTTGGGAGAAAATCTCTATCTTGCCCTCTTTCACCAAGGCCTTCAACTCAAGCAAGGAGGAGTCTAGATCTTGTTAGCCATCACCTCATCAACCAAAGAAGATTTAGAACCATCTACAACAACAACACCATCACCCGCATCTTCCAACCTCACCCCTAATCTAGCTAATCTATGCACCTCCTTAGCCATCTCCCTACCATCGTCATCAACATGAGCTAGGCTACCCAGGACACCCGACTCAAGACATCCGCCATAATATTTGCCCTACCCGGATGGTAATGCACACTCATGTCATAGTACTTAAGAAGTTCTAGCCACTTTCTTCGCCTCAAGTTGAGATCTTTTTGAGTAAAGACATATTGAAGGCTCTTATGATAGGTGAAGAAATCAACATGCACCCCATATAAGTAATGACATCAAATTTTTAATGCAAACACCATGGCAGCTAATTCAAGATCATGGGCAGGGTAGTTCCTTTCATGCACTTTGAGTTTCCTAGATGCATAGACTATGACCTTACCATTTTGTATTAGTACACAACCCAAACCAAATCTGGATGCATCACAATACACAACAAAACCCTCAAGCCCATCTGGTAGAGGTAATATAGGAGCGGACACAAGTCTATCTTTCAATGTTTGAAAGCATTTCTCACACTCACCGGTCCACACAAACATTACCTTCTTTTGGGTCAATTTTTTTCATAGGAGAAGCAATGGAAGAGAACACATATATAAACCTTTTATAGTGACCTGTAAGGCACAAGTAACTCGTAATATATGATGGGGTCAATGGTCTAGGCTAATTCCTAATCACCTCGATTTTCTTAGGATCAACTTTAATGCCATCCCCCGACACCACATCACCTAACAATGCAACCACCCACAACCAAAACTCACACTTGTCATATTTAGCATACAATCTCTCCTCCCTTAATCTTTGCAACACAACCCTTAAATGACCCATATGCTCTTCCCTACTATGATAATAGATCAAAATATCATCAATGAAGACCACGACAAAGGAATCAAGGTCGGGCTGGAAGACCCTATTCATTAGGTCCGTGAAGATGGACGGTGCATTTTTCAACCGAAAGGACAACACCACAAATTCATAATTCTCAAATCTAGTCCGGAAGGCCATCTTGGGAATATCACACTCCTCACCCTCATTTGATGGTAACCGAAACGAAGATCAACCTTAGGGAAAAAGCTAGCCCCTTGCAATTGGTCACATAAGACATTAACCCTTGGAAGAGGATATCTATTCTTTATAGTGACACTATTGAATTGCCGATAGTCAATGCACATCCTAAGTGACCCATCATATTTCTTTACAAACAACACCGGTGCAACTCAAAGGGATTGGCTAGATCTAATAAATCCCTTTTCCAACAAATCTTTCAATTGCTCCTTTAACTCCTTCAATGTTACCGGGGCCATATGGTAAGGGGAAATGGAGATAGGTTGAGTGTCGGGAAGGAGATCTATGCAAAAGTATGTCTCCCTTTCAGGAGGGACACCGAGAAGCTCATTGGGAAGACATCAAGAAACTCATTCACAACCGGTATCAGATCAATAGAAGGGACTTTGGACTCCACATCTTTAACTATAACAAGATGATACAAACACCCTTGGACATCAACCTATGGGTTTTAATGCATGAGATGAACCTTCCCCTTACTACCACATCATGATTTTCCCACTCAAGGATAGGTTCATTTGGAAATTGAAACTTGACCCTACGGGTTCTAGGATCAAGAGAAGCATAGTATGCATGCGACTAATCCAACACAAGAATAACATCAAAATCAACCATATCTAATTCAACAAGATCATAAGGTAGGATTTTATGCAATATGCAAATCGAACAATTTCTATACACCCTTCTAGCCACAATAGATGTACTTATAGGAGTAGATACTTCATATGACTCATGCAACAACTCTGACTCAACATGGAACTTTTTAGCAACGATGGAGCTAAGAAAGGAAAGATTGGCACCCGGATCAATCAAAGCATGTACATCAAGATCAAAGATTTTCAACATACCGGTAACAATATCGGGGACCTCACCAACCCCTTTCCTCCCATGTAGGGCATAGAATTGATTATGCCTTAGGACACCACCTTAATGACCACCTCTACCTAATAGGACCGCATTTGCACCACGAACCTTGCCAGGGTTTCTTGGACAATCAATCCTCTTGTGACCAAGCTCCACACATTCAAAACATGTATTGGAACCCTGCAAACATGGATCATTATAAATCCCTCGACATCTAGGATACACATCATTATAAGCCATACCGATAATACCTTGAGGCCTACGGAAGTCGTTGGCAAACTCCCTATTAATAGCATGACGAGGCCTTTGGTCTTGAAATCTAGCACTTCTTTGAAACTTTCCCTCAAAGCGGGCTCTCTTGGCCTCATGGCCCTTCTTCTTTCTCAACTTTTCTTCTTCCATTTTCTTGGCATATGTCATCAACCGAGACAAGTTCACATCACTAAAAAGCATTGCGGACACATATTCTTAACTTACCAAATCGAAGACCCCCATAACAAACTTATTCTTCCTTGACCTAGAATCAACCACCAAGTGAGGAGCATAATTAGAGAGTTAATTAAATTTGAGGGAATACACCCTCACACTCATGCGACCTTGCTTCAAGTTCATAAACAAAACCAACATTGCTTCCCTAAGCTCATGAGGGAAGAACCGATTTAAGAAGGCCAATTTGAATTCCTCACAAACCACCATATAGCAATTAGCTTTCTCACCTTTTCATTGATCAAACTAAATTTGGTCCACCCCCTTTAGTTTGTACGCCACCAACTCCACCTTCTAATTTGGCCCAACACCCATAATAGACAAGAATTTTTAGATTTCATCAATAAACTCTTGTGGATCTTCATCCACCTTCGACCCGTGGAACCCAGAGGATTCATCCTCATAAAGTCCCTTACCCTAACTCCTAGGGTATTAACATGAGGGGCTTTGGCCCCTTGTTAGACTTGGTTGGCCACCACTTGGGCAAGCATAGTAAGAGCATCCCGGAGCTCACCATTGGTAGGTTGCTCCTTGGGAGTTTGGCCCCGTCTTCCCCGAGAATTCTGCATGATCTAGCATTGCAAAGAACAATCGTTAGGGGGGAATACTTATCACAACTCTATAGCATGACTTAGTACATGATAAAGGGAAACATTTCAAAAATCTCATAGCCTCCTATTCATAGTCGTGGTGTGCTTCACAACCATGAATAGGACTCTAATCAACATAGTGTGTTGGATTCTGAGGATCTATCAACCTAGTGCTTTGATACCAAGTTTGTCATAACCCAACCCTAGGGAATAGACATGATATGGAAAATGGTGAACCTAAAGTAACCCCAAACAAGCCTCTTAGCATACCATCACACATTCTTGCTCGCGGAAGCATAATAAGACATACATCATAAAATTAAGGGAAATGAGACTAAGGGAAAACTTGCCTAAACTTCAGAGTCAAAAGTCAAGAGTCAAACTCATACAGAATACACACCTTTTCCAACGAACACCTCTAAATAAATAGAAAGATCGGAGGCCAAGACAAAGTAACCGGATCACCCTCATGTCAAATAGAACATATGATAGTGTCTCAATACATAGGTAATAAGAAAAAAAAATAAACCAAAGTCCCCGAAATGGAGGACTCACCAACAAGCTTGGAATAACATTGTCTAGCCACGTGGAGGAGGAGGATGATCAACTAGGGCACTGGGTCCTACATGGTGATATCATGTAGGCAAAAGTATGTGTTAGTATGTTTGAATATACTAAGTATGTGACATTTACTGCAACAATCTATAGGCATCATAGTCCAAAATACATAACGATAGGCAATAGGGATAATATAGCAACATGACATGTATGATCTATACATAGGTAAAATATGCTTAAGTAAATCATTCTCATATAGGATATCATATGTGAAGAAGAGACCCAGCTAGTTTTCAAGTTACAAACCCCTCGGTAGGTTAGTAGGTACAAACCACTATCTTCGTTGGGGATGATACCACCCCATCACCCTATTGGATAAGTACAAACCCCCTTCCAGTTAGTGAGTACAAACCATCATCTCGATTGGTGATGATACCACCCCATCACCCCAGTGGATGAGTATAAATCCCTATCTGGTTACATGGCTCTTTTCCAGGTCGGGCATGGTCTAATGTAACACTTTATTTAGGATTCATTATAAGCTCTAATGTAATACCTCATGTAATAATAATCATAAACATAATATTACTTCATCATTATAACATCATTCATTTTATATCTCATGCTTTAGGCCTTCAATTTCTCTCGAAACCATAACCGAACATTTTATCAAACACCTTGGGGTGTGTAATGGGGGTAAAAGAGAATACCATTTAGAGATGAAATCATGTTGGGAAATTTGTGGTTAAACCTTTAATCAACACCTTGCAACACCCCCAATACATTCATAGCAAAACCCCTTATCAAATCCAACAATAGATCCAAGATTTGAAGCTCAAAACATGCTAAAGCAACCATACTTTCGTGAACTAAAATCATTATGCAGTAAATTTCTCAATATTCTAGACCCACATATAAAATCTACTTTAAATCAAGCAGTATTAAGTGAAAGAGGGTTTATGCACCTTGGATGAAAGGACCCTACGGTACAACACCACATACCTTAGCTTTGGAGAGGTGTTTGGTGAAAGTTGACAATGGAGGCTTGAAGCTTGAAGAGAATCCTTAAATTCGGATGAGGGTTTTAAGTCTTGGAATTTGGAGTAAAAATGTGGCTAAGTGTTTTTTGGGAGTATTGGGAAATATTTAGAATGATATAAGGGTGAAGTTTCACTAAGTATGGATAAATGCACGGTTGGGAAACTTGGGCTGAATATTTAGAATATTTTGGACTGCACTTAAAAATCACTGCTAGGAAATTACACATCTCCACATCGTGGAGAGTACGTCGAGATGATTTTACACTATGGCGCGCCCAATTCGCGAAGGTATCGCGAAAAGTCTCTGGAAATGGATCCTTAAAAATTTATAACTGTTATTCTTCCGCTCTTAAAAGTCTCTGAAGTCAGGTTTTTGAAATAATGAATGTATTTTTAGATATAATGAAATCAAAATTATTAAGCATTCCGAGACATGTTTTCGACTACTTTTTCAGATCATTTCAGGTGTTCTATGGGTTAAAGATGGATGAAGATCTACGAAAGTTCATTGATGAGGTCTATAAAATCTTAACTATCATGAATGTTGGGCCGAATGAAAAGGCAGTGTTGACGGCGTACTAACTCAAAGGCGTAGCCGAAATATGGTATGAACAATGGAAGAGGGAGAAGGGAAATGGTAATGTGGTGCTTTGGGAGGGGTTCAAGGTGGCCTTTCTGTCACGACCCAGACCCAGGGCCTAGTCGTGACCGGTGAATAGAGAAAACAAAGGAACCCCAAACAAACTTCTTTGCAGATCGTTACACATCCTTGGTCGTGGAAGCAAACAAATATAACAGTAAGACATAAGCATAAACAAGGGAATTGGGACTAAGGGATATAGAGTTTAATGCTTAAGTAATATGCCAACATTTAGAATACAAGAACAAGGGACTGAGGAGCGAAAAGCTTGCATAACATCATATTTAAGAGACAAAAGAGTCAAGGCTCATATCATAGATACATAGCATGTCCAATAAGACCTTTACTACTTAGATAATAATGAGCACCAAGAGAAAGCAACCAAGCTCACCCTCACTATTCAAGATAAAAAATAAAGAAGAGTGTCTCATTATATAATAAGAGAAATATGTACGAAGGTCCCCGAAGTGGAGGACTCACGAACTAGCTTGAGTAGTACCAAACTAGGCACATGGAGGAGGAGGATGATCAACTTGGGCTTTGATTCCTACATGGTGATATCACGTAGGTATAGAGTATGCTTTAGTACATTTGAATGTACCAAGTATGTAGGATGTAATGCAACAAGGGATAGACATCATAATCAAAATGCATAACAATAGGCAATAGGCATAATATAACTATATGACATGTATGATAAATGCATAAGTAAAACATGCTTAAGTAACTCATGCTCACATAGGATATCATATGTATAAAATAGACCAAGCTAGATATTCAAGGTACAAACTCCTTGGTGGTTGTGCATTATAAACCCCTCACGTGGTTGATGATAATCACACCCTATCAACACGGTGATGAAGAACAAACCCCTCACATGGTTGACTAAAAACCCCCAACAAGGTTACCCGGGCCCTCATCCCCCTGGAATGGATATGGTCTAATGCAACATATTATATAGATTATATCATATACATAAGCTCATTTCATTGTCATATAGTCATTTATATCATATCTCATCTTTTGGACCTTCAACTCCTCAAGAAACCATATTCGGACATTTTATCAAACACATAGAGGGTGTGAATGCTAGTGTAAAACCATGAAATTTATAGATGAAATCATGCAAGAATATCTAATGTAAAACCATCAATCAACACCTTGAAACACCCTCAAGAAATATAGATCAATACCCCTTCTAAAATCATATAATTGATCAAGGATTTATAGCTCAAAACATGGAGAAATAGTTAAAACTTTACATAGCTTTAACATAGTGTGTAGTGAGTTTCATAATAAGCAAGACCCATTTGTAAATCAACTTTATGCAATTTGAGTAAAAGGAGGCATGGGTATCATAGGTGAAAGGAAACCATGAAAGAGACCCACATACCTTAGCTTTGGAGAAGCTATTGAAGAAAACTTTAATGTAGACTTGAAGCTTGAATGAAATCCTTGATGAAATGCTCAAGATTAGTCTTGAGTTTTCGGACTTGAATCTCGAGAGAAATATTAGTCTAACTGTTTGAGTGAGTACTAGGATATGGTTAGGATGATGTGAGGGTGAAATAAGGTTAAGTATAGTTATTTTCAAGTATGGGAACCTTTAGGCCAAAGACTTGAAAATCTTGGACCAAAATTTTAAAAACAGGGCCAAAATAACATTGGCCCATCACGGAAGCGACACGGATTACTTACTGGAATTTGCATTTCTGCACAAATACATTCTACGAAAATGGTTATAAATTCTTCATCCAAACTAGGAATAAGATGAAACCAAGTGAGTTTGAAAGATAATTCGAAGAACATTAATTTGGTAGGTCATGGGCCACCTAGTTCTTTGAATGCTAAGATATATGCCCCTTTAAAATTGACCCCGCCAACTCGTGCTTTTGCAATTTTTGAATTTTGATACAATTTCTCTAAAATTTGGGTTAGACCTATCTCCCACTCAATCTAGCCCCTCGAATAAGAATATGAAGTCGGATTTCTGAAATAATGAATGGAATTTTAGATATATGGAAATTACGATTCCAGGTTCTTCTAAGGCACATTGTCGGGCATTTTGTTTTAGGGGGGTTGTTTCATTTATCTTTCCCTTGGGAACATTCGTCCCCGAATGTCAAACAAACATACAAGAGAAGAGTAATTATAATGATATTATCCCCAACAAGAATGGAACAATACACTTTAAAACACCATTTTTGAAATCTCAAGTTAAGTGTAAAATCATCATAAACTTGCCAACTTAAACATGAATGCATATGAATGACATGGGGACTGAATCATAGAAAGCACTTGACATGTTATCATAAGCTTGAATAGAATAAAAGAGATATGGATGTTACTTCTCCGATGTTCGCACCGGCTCCCCGAGAGAGACATACAAATAGACGACTCCACCAAAAGGGCCTTGATGAATACCACATCAATGTTAGTCAACCTCTTCACTCATCCATCCTCACCTCCACATGGACGTTCTCCCAAGTCAAATTATCCTCCACATAACCCAGCATCTCAAAGGGTCCTATAGCACTAGAGCCACCAACACATCTCCTCAACCTAGAAACATGAAGAACTGAACAAACCATAATCATATCCCTAGGCAAATCTTATCTATATGCAACCTTACCAACTTCTTCTACACTCTAAAGGACATCACAACTATAGCTCAATTGTCAACCTTGAATACACCTATTCCACTTATTGCCACGAACCACCATCTCACCCTTGGGAGATAACCTCCACTCTACCATCTCTTCTTCAGAAACTTCCAATCCTAATAAGACGGAATCAAGGCCTTTCTTAATCTAGACCTCTCCAACAAAGAAGATTTGGAACCATCAAGAACTACACCACCATGCTCAACTTCCTCCAACCTGATCCCTCAATCTACCCAAACAATGAACCCCACTATTCTCCTCCTTGCCACTAGTATCTATACACTAGACTAATTGGAGAACCAATCACAACACTAGCCCTACTGTAGAAACAAATGCACACTCATATCATAATCCTTAAAGAGTTCGAACAACCTTCTTATTATCCACAATGCATACCTATCATATCAAGCAAACACCCTTCCATCCTCCAAGACTTGCAATACTTCCCCCAAATAATTCACAAGCTCTAAATAAATCAATACCACATCACTAGAGACTTCCACAAACATATCAAGGTAGGGTTTTAAGACCCTATTCATGAAACCCGTACACATAACCGATTCATAATCCAACCAAACAACTCCACCCATATTCAAAGTGCTCACTCCTAGTCTAAAAGGACACTTAGGGATATCACCTACTCTTATCCTCACTTGGGGACAAAAACTAGAACCAAAGATCAATCTTAGAAATGTGACTAACCCATTGTAGTTGACCAAATGGATCGACAATCCTCAACCATCTTATTACAACCTTATAGGTTCTACACTCATTGGAAAAATGTTATGCAAGTAGCCAAAACTATCCCAAGACCTCCAACACATCAAGCTAAGTTTATCCAAGATCACAAAACAAGACTTCTATGTAATAAGAACATAGGGAAACACTTATAGATCTCTTTTAGCCACTATAGACTCACGCACCCATCTGGGATACACATGAATCCTATTAGCACAAAGGAATCACACAAGCAATAACGACTCCCAGACTTATCACATCACCCTACTCAAAACGTCAGGCAGACATTGGCCTTACATAGGGTCAACTATGTCATAGGGGAAGTAATAGAAGATAACCTATTCATAACCTCCAATATTAACCTACTAAAACCAAGAAGCTCCTAATATCCGATGGGGTCAAAGGTCTTGGACAATCTCTAATCACCTTCGTCTTACTCTGGTCCACTTTAATACCATCACCCGACACCACAGGACCTAGGAAAGCAACTTGTAAAACCAAACTTGCACTCCTCCTATTTAGCATCCAACTTTCTTCCTTAAACTTTGTAGTACTACCATCGAATGACTCTTATGCACTACCTCACTAGGGAAACGAACAACCATATCATCACTAAAACCACCATAAGCCTATTAAAGTAGGGACTAAAGATCTTAATCATGAGACTTATAGGCATAATCGGTGTACTAGTGAAACCAAGAGACACTAGCCTAATTTTAAAATATTAGAAAGGGACATTCAAGGCCTCATCTACTACCAACAACAATACTATAAACAAAGCAACTTAGGTTCAACACTTTCAATTCTCACAAAGCAATAAATACAACCCCTTAGAGACCAATTGTACCTTAAGATATGAAATAGACCTACTCCCTTTGCTATCACTTGACCACCACATAAACACTCTTCAACTCAAGGATGGGTTCATTACGGAGTCAAATTCTAACTATATGGGTCCTACCACCAAAGGAGACACAACATGCATGCAACCATCCCATTGCAAGTACCATATAAAAATCCACCATATCAAATCCAACAAGCTACAAGGCAAGACCTAGTGCTATACGAACCCAGATCAGCACCTATGAACCTTCTAGTAGCAACATACTCAACGAAAGTATAGAAACCAAAGGTCTACCCAACAATTTTGGCACACAAGAAGCCCTACTAGCAGGAAAAAAAGAATAGAGAAGAATTAGTGGCACACTAGGCTAATCAATTCATGCACAAGGAAGCTAAGAAAACTTCAACTTATCGGTAATAACATCGGACATCCCCATCCCCTCCATGAGTCACATGATCAACATGACCACCTCAATTTAAAGGTCAACCACCATTACTCTTACTTTGAACATATGTACAACTAATAATCTTGTGGTCCACATATCCACAACCATAACATGCACTCATGTTCCTCAAATATGCTCTATCATGCCTTCTCCCACATTTCAGGCATCTAGGATGAATCACCCTATTGTCACCCCGTTTACGCTTATGAGGACACTCTGTTATCATATGACACATCTCCCCACAAAAATAACAAGCGTTAGTACCTTTCAAGCATGGGCCTTCATGGCCGCTAACATACCTTGGGCACCTAGTTTAAGTCCAACACCACCTCTATCTATCCCCTTGGAACTTTGGAACTTACCCCTATTATGGGCCCTCTTGGCCTCACTACCTCCCTTCTCACCACTAAAAGTATCAGTAGCACCCACTTGTTGATTGAGTTGATTTACCAATGTTTTCACCGCTTTGGCCATTACATATAAAGCATTACAAACCTCCATATTCGACATCTTACCATTTTGAGTAGCTTAAGACAAATCCTTAAATGTAATGGTTAGGCGTAAGCAGTAAGCCCTAGGAGACCTAACTCTATTACACGACATGGATCATGAAGAAGTAAAACATTTCCTAGTACACCTCATAGCCTCATACTCATAGTAGTGGGGCACAACATAACCATGAATAAGACTATAATCAACGCGATGTGTTGGACTCGAGGATCAATCAACCTAGTGCTCTGATACCATCTTTGTTATGACATGGACCTAGGGCCTAGTCATGACCGATGAATGAGGAACCCGATGGAACCCCAAATAAGCATCTTTACATATTATTACACATCCTTGGTCGTAGAAACAAATAAATATGACAATAAAAGATAAGCATAAAATATAGGAATTAGGACTAAGGGAGAGGGAGTTTAATGCTTAAGTAATATGCCAATGTTTAGAATACAAGGGTAAGGGACTAAAGGGTGAAAAGTTGGCATAACATCATAATCAAGAAACAAAAGAGTCAAAGCTCATATCATAGATACATAACATGTCTATCAACACCTCCACTACATAGATAAGAGAAGGGTCTAAGACAAAGCAACCGAGCTTAGCCTTACTATTCAAGATAGAAAATAAAGAAGAGTGTCTCATTACATAATAAAAGAAACATATAGGAAGGTCCCTAAATTGGAGGACTCACGAACTAGCTTGAGTAAATAGGCATGTGGAAGAGGAGGATAATCAACTTGGGCTTCGATTCCTACATGGTGATATCATGTAGGCACAGAGTATACGTTAGTATGTTTGAATGTACTAAGTATGTCGGATGCAATGCAACAAGATATAGGCGTCATAATTAAAATGCATAACAATAGGCAATAGGCATAATATATCAATATAGCATGTATGATCAATGCATAAGTAAAATATGCTTCAGTAAATCATGCTTACATAGGATATCATATGTATAGAAGATACAAAGCTACCTATTCATGGTAAAAATCCCTTGGTGGTTGTGTTGTATAAACCCCTCAAATGGTTGATGAGTACAAAGCCTCAATATGGTTACCCGGGCTATTATTCCTCCGGATCGGGTATATTTTAATGCAATATTTTATATAGAGTATATCATGTACATAAGCTCATTTCATTATCATACAGTCATTCATATCATATCTCATGATTTGGACCTTCATCTCCTCAAGAAACCATATCCGGAGATTTTATCAAACACTTAGAAGGTGTGTAATACTAGAGTAAAACCACGAAATATAGAGATGCAATCATGCAAGAATATCAATTGAAAAACCATTAATCAACACCTAGAAACACCCTCAACCAATATACATAAAAATCCCTTGTCAAATCTTACAATAGATAAAGGATTATAGCTCAAAGCATGCCAAAACAGGCACAATTTTAATAGCTTTAACATAGTGTACAGTGAATTTTATAATAAGCAATACCAAATTGTAAATCAACTTTAAATCATACAATTAGAGTAAAAGGAGGCTTGGGTATCATGGGTGTAAGGAACCCATGAAAGAAACCCACATGCCTTAGCTTTGGAGAAGCTCTTGAAGAAGACTTTAATGGAGACTTGAAGCTTGAATGAAATCCTTAAGATTGGTCTTGAGTTTTGAGACTTGAATCTTGACAAAAATAATAGTCTACGTGTTTAAGTAAGTACTGAGGATTGTTTAAGACAATATGAGGGTTAAATAAGTCTAGGTGTAGGTATTTTCATGTATGGGAACCCTTAGGCCAAGACTTGATATTCTTGGATCGAAATAAAAGAAAGGACCAAAACATTACTCACTGGAATTTACATTTCTACACAAATGTGTTACACAAGAACGACATAAATTCTTCATTCAAACTCGGAATGAGGTGCAACCAAGTGTGTTGGAAATCTAATGCAAAGAGATTTAATTTGGTATGTCGTGGGTCACCTAGTTCTTTGTGTACTAGGAGATATGCCCCTTTAAAGTTTGCCCTCCTAACTCGCGTTTTTGTGATTCTTGAATTTTTAAACGGTAACTCTAAAATTCAGGTTAGACCCATTTCCCACTCAATTTTCCCCCTGAATAATAATAAGAAGTCGGACTTTTAAAATAATGAATGAATTTTTATATATATGGAAATTACGATTCTGGGTGCTTCTGAAGCACATTTTCGAGCATTTTTTTGGGGGGGTTGTTTCACTTTCTTAACTGGTTCTTCCCTCTTAAACTTAAGGAAGCTAAGTTGGTGGAATTTATGAATTTGAGATAAAGGTCTATGAGTGTGAGGGGTTGTGCCCTCATGTTTACCCAACATTCAAAGTATGCTCCTCATTTGGTGGTCGATCCTAAATCTTGGATGAATAAGTTTGTGATGGGGGCCTCTTACTTGGTAAGTGAAGAATGTTGATCTTCCATGCTAATTAGTGACATGGACTTTTCTCGGTTGATGACCTATGCTGAGCAAATGGAGGAGGAGAAATTGAGGAAGTGAAGAAGTTATGAGGCCAAGAGGGCCCATTTCGAAGGTAAGTTCCAAAAGGGGGTTCGAGTCCACAAAGGCGAAAGGTCCTCTCATCGTTCTAATAGGGGATTTTCCAATGACTTTCTAATGACCTAAAGTGCTGGGTTATGGTTCATAGTGAGGTATGTCCGAGATGTGGTAAGAGGCATAGGGGCCTGTGCATGAGAGATATTACTGCATGCTTTGGTTGTGGGGAAGTGGATCATAAAAAGTAGGATTGCCCCCAAGACTACCACAAGGGAAAAGAGGTTCGTCCATAAGGTATTGATGTGGTCCCATTGGGGAGAAGTAGCTGAAAAAATGGTGCCCTAAGGCACAACTATTTTTACGCTTTACATGGGAGGCAAGGGGTTGATAAAGTTTCTCAATTGGTCACTGGTATGTTGAAAATCTTTGACTTTGATGTGTATGCATTGATTTATTCGACTACCACTCTTTCTTTTTTTACTCCCTTTGTTGCCAAAAATTCCACGTTGACCCCGAGTTGTTGCTTTAGTCATATGATGTGTCTACTCTTATTGGGGCATCGATTATTGCTAGAAAGGTTTATAAAAGTTGTCCTATTTGCATTTTGCATAAAGTCTTACCTTGTGATCTTGTTGAGTTAGACATGGTGGTTTTTGTTATTATTCTTGGGATGGTTTGGTTGCATGCCTACTATGGTTATATTGATTGTAGAACCCGTAGGGTCAAATTCCAATTTCCAACTAAACTCGTCCTTGAGTGGGAAAGTCAAGATGTGGTGGTCAAGGGTAGATTCATCTCATGCATTAAATCCTGTAAGTAGATCTCTAAGTGGTTCTTTACCATCTTGTAAGGGTTAGGGATGTGGAATATAAAGTCCTTCACATAGAGTCAGTTTTGGTTGTAAACAACTTTCTTGATGTCTTCCCAAAGAGCTTCCCGGTGTTCCTCACAAAAGGGAAATAGACTTTTCCATAAACCTCCACCTCGATACTCAACACATTTTCATTCCCCTTTATTGTATGGCCCCGATAGAGTTGAAGGAATTGAAGGAACAATTGAGGGGCTTATTGGAGAAGGGATTTATTAGAACTAGTCAATCACCTTGGGGTACTCCGATTTGTTTGTGAAAAAGAAAGATGGATCTCTTAGGATGTGTATTGACTACCGGCAAGTCAATAGGGTCACCATCAAGAATAGGCATCCTCTTCTAAGGATTGATGATTTATTTGACCAATTGCAAGGGGCTAGCTATTTCTCTAAGATTGATCTTGGGTCTGGCTATCATCAAGTGAAAGTGAAGGGTTGTGATATTCCCAAGATGACCTTCCAGACTAGGTATGGGCACTATGAATTTGTGGTAATGTCTTTAGGGTTGACCAATGCATCAACCATCTTTATGGACCTAACGAATAGGGTCTTTAAACCCTACCTTGATTCCTTTGTTGTGGTCTTCACTGATGATATTTTGATCTATTCTTATGGTGAGGAGGAGCATAGGGCTCATTTAAGGGTTGTATTGCAAAGATTGAGGGTGGAGAGATTGTATGAAAAGTATGAAAAGTGTGAATTTTCATTGAGATAGGTTGCCTTCCTAGGACATGTGGTGTTGGGGGATGGTATTAAGGTGGATCCTTAAAACACCGATGTGATTAGCAATTGGCCTAGACCATTAACCTCATCAGATATTAGAAGTTTCTTAGGCTTAGAGGGATATTATCGGAGGTATGTGAATGGGTTCGCTTCTATTGCTTAGACTATGAAAAAGTTGACTCAAAAGAAGGCTAAGTTTGTGTGGTCTGATGAATGTTTGAGGAGTTTTCAAGCACTAAAAGATAAACTTATGTTCGCTCCTATGTTGTCACTATCGGATGGGCTTGAGGGATTTTGTTGTTTATTGCGATGCTTCCCAGGTAGGTTTAGGGTTGTGTGTTGATGCAATATGGTATGGTTATAGCCTATGCTTCTAGACAACTCAACGTGTATGAAAATAACTACCCTACCCATGATCTTGAGTTAGCCGTCATTGTGTTTGCATAGAAGATTTGGCGTTATTATTTTTACGGGGTATATGCTGATGTGTTCATCGATCATAAGAGCCTACAAGATGTCTTCAATCAAAAGGATCTCTACTTTAGGCAAAGGAGATGTTTAGAACTTCTTAAGAACTATGATATAAATGTGCATTATCATCCGGGTAAGGCAAATATGGTGGCGGATGCCTTGAGTAGGGTGTCCATGGATAGCTTAGCTCACATTGATGGTGGTGAGAAGGAGATTTCTAGCGAAGTGCATAGATTTAATAGATTGGGAGCTAGGTTGAAAGAGGTTGTTAATCGTGGTGTGGTTGTTGTTGATGGTTCTAAGTCTTCTTTGGTTGATGAGGCGGTAGCAAAACAAGATCTTAATCCCTCCTTGTGAGAATTCAAGGCTTTGGTGAAAGAGAGCTGGTATAGTTGTTGTTGATGGCTCTAAGTCTTGTTTGGTTGAGGAGGTTGTAGCAAAACAAGGTCTTGATCCCTCCTTGTTAGAATTAAAGACCTTGGTAAAGAGGAGGTTTTCTCCCTAAGGGGAGATGGTGCCCATAGGTACTAAGGTAGCATATGTGTACCGTATGTTGATGGTTTAATAGAAAGGATCCTTGGTGAGGCCCATAACTCTTCTTATTCAATCCACCCCGGTTCCACTAAAATGTATAGAGGCTTGAGAGAGGTGTATTGGTGGGCAGGCATGAAAAGGGACATTGCCAAATTTATTTTCAATTGTCATACTTGTAAAAACCTCAAAGTCGAGCATCAAAGGTTGTTTGGCCTAACCCAAGACATTGAGATTCCTTCTTGGAAGTAGGAGGTGATTAATATGGATTTTGTGGTTGGGTTGCCCAAGACTAGAAAGGGTTTTGATTCCATTTGGATGGTGGTTGATAGGATGACAAAATCGGCTCACTTTTTACTGGTTGTGACCACATAAGGGGCTGAAGATTATGCAAGGTTGTACATTCATGAACTAGTAAGGTTAGATGGGGTTCCTTTGTCCATCATATAGGATCGTGGGGAACAATTTACTTCACACTTTTAGAGGTTCTTTCAAGGGGGTATTGGTACTATAGTTAAGCTTTCTACGGCCTTCCACTCTCAAATGGAAGTCGAAAGAACCATCCGCACCCTTGAGGATATTCTTAGAGCATGTGTGTTGGAGCTTAAAGGTAGTTGGAATGATAATCTTCTGTTAACTGTTTTTTCCTACAACAATAGCTATCATTCTAGTATCGGTATGTCTCCGTTTGAGGGCCTCTACGGGAGATGTTGTAGATTACTAGTTGGCTAGTTTGAGGTTAGTGAGGTAGCTTTGTTGGGACTATATCTGGTTATGGAGGCTCTTGAGAAGGTGAGAATGTTAAAATAAAGGTTGAAGATGACCCAAAGATGCTAGAAGACTTATGCCGATGTGAGAAAAAGGAATCTTGAATTCCAAGTTGGTGATTGGGTTTATTTGAAGGTGTCACCCATGAAGGGTGTCGTCCATTTTGGTAAGAAGGGAAAGTTGATCCCAAGATATGTGTATCCTTTTAGAGTGATGAGAAGGATTGGGAAAGGTAGCATATAAGTCAGAATTGCCTAGTGAAATAGTTACGGTTCATCAGATATTTCATGTGTCCATGTTGAGGAAATATGTGCGTGAGTCGAATGCCATTGTACCTCTTGATACTGTGGGTGTTGTTGAAGAGAACTTGACGTATTAAGAGGTTATGGTTCAGATTTTTGATAGACAAGTGAAAAGGTTGAGAAACAAGAGGTGGCGTCCACTAAGGTCCCTTGGAAGAATCAACAAATTGAGAGTGCTACTTGGGAGGTTGAAGCAGACATGCAAACGTGATATCCTTACCTTTTATCCTCCAGTCAAGCCTAATGTATTGATCTAAGTCATTCATTTGATGTCAAGTCTTATGTTCATCCCATGTCATTGGATATGTTCTTATTTAAATTGACAAGTTCAAGTTGATTTTACATTTATGATGAAATTTTTTGTAATGATATTTAAGTGCATTGTGGCATCTCTGAGTAGACTAAAATTGTCATGTGTATGCATCTCATATACGTCTCTTTGACATTTGGGGACGAATGCTCCCAAGGGGGTAATATTGAAATGACCCCAAAAAGTGCCCAAAAATGTGCCTCGAAAATGCCCGAAATTGTAATTTCCATATATCTAAAAATCTATGCGTGATTGAAAATCCAACTTCATTTCTTGTTCAGGGGGTTGAAATTAGGGGGAGGGATGGGTCTAACCCCGATTTAAGAGTAGGCAATTAGAAATTTCAATTTTCGCAATTCTGGTTATCCAGTGTTTGTTCGCGATGCCACCGCGACATGCTTCCATCACGGACATGTGTAAATTAAGTCTCTGTGACAGGTCTGCATTGTGGACCAAACATGGACGTATGTAAATTCTGCACAGTTATTTTTCTTGCGGCCCAAGGCTTTTATGGTTTGTGGCTAAGTGTTCCCAAACGTGAAAATGCCTATGCTTAACCATTTTTCACCCTCATATCATTCTAAACATTCCCCAATACTCATTCAAATACTTAGCCAAATTTTTCATTCCTAAATTCGAGTCTGAAACCCTCATTCAGAACTAATGGGTTTCCTTCAAGCTTCATGTATCAATCTCCAATCTTCATCAAGTACATCTCCAAAGCTAAGGTATGTGGGTTTTTTTCATGGATTCCTTTCACCAATGATACCCAAGATTCCTTTCACTCTAAGTCACATGATTTAAAGTTGATTTAAAATTGGATCTATCTTATTATGAATATCATTGTACACTATGTTGAAGTTCATGGAATCATGACTATTTGATATGTTTTGTGGTATTAAATAAGTTCTATTATAAGATTTGATAAAGAATTTTGGTGTAAATTGCTTGAGGGTGTTACCAACTATCTATTGAAGGTTTTACATTGAATTTTCTAGGATTATTCTACTCTAAAATTGCATGGTTTCACACTAGCACCAGAAACGCTCTAAGTGTTTGATAAATATCTAGTTATGTTTCTTGAGGAATTGAAGGTCCAATCCATGTCTTGTGAGTTGAATGACTATATGCTGATGAAGTGATGATGAATGAATGCATGTGTATGGTGATCTCTATTTAGTGTTAGAATGTCACCATGCCCTAGCCGGGGGTTATGCGTCGGGTAACCATGTTGGGATTTATACCCATCAACCTATGGGGAGGTTTTTGCTCCGGCACCATGGGTGGTATGGTGCGACGATCCACCAACCTTGTTGGGGGTTTGTACCTATAAGCCTATCGGGGGGTTTGTACTCCGGTACCAAAATAGTAGGGTCTAACGATCCACCAACCTATTGACGGGGTTTGTACCTCAATCAACAAGGGTGGTAGGGTGTGACGATCCACCAATAATGAATGGTCTCTTCAAAAACATAATCTTATATTTTATGTAAGTATGTTTTACTTAAGCATTAATCATACATGCCATATTGTTATATGCTTATTCATTGCCTATGATATGCATTTTAGTTAAGGTGCTTATCACTTGTTGCATTGCATCCTACTTAGTTAGTACATTAAAATATACAAACGCATACTCCATGCCTACACGATGTCACCATGTAGAAACTAGTGCACAAGTTGATCATCCTCCTCCTCCACATGGCTAGTCAGTACTACTCAAGCTAGTTGGTGAGTCCTCCACTTTACGGACCTTAGTCTAAGTTTCTCTTATTATGTATTGAGACACTCATTTTTACTGTTTACTTTAGCTATGAGGGTGAGCTTGGTTGCTTTGTCTTGGCTCCCGCCCTTATCTATGTATATAAAGGTGTTGTTGGACATGATATGTATCTATGCTATGAGCTTTGACATCTATCGACTCTTGTTGTTCATGATATGGAAGTATTCCCTTAGCCTCGGTTGTCCCAATTTGTTATTTCTTGTTGTATATTATTGCTTCTCCGACCAAGGGTGGGTAACGATTATCTATGAGGCTTGTTTTGGGTTCCTTCAAGTTCCCTATTCACCGTTCACGTCTAGGCCCTAAGCTTGGGTCGTGACAATAATATATAAACGTGGGAAAATATGTATCTTTAAATCAAGTATAAGCAGACCACACATCATCAATGAAGCCGTAGATATTGGCATCATAGTCATCAACTCAATGTTCATGGAATAATATGGTAAAGCATTACATGAAATCACTAAGGCAAAATACATGGCAATATATCACAAAAACATTCAATCTTGGTATTCTAAACAAACATAAAGAAAAAGTACAAAGGTTTCAAGGAGGGAATTTGTGGGTGGAAGGAACCCGCAAATCAAGCTCACGTACCTTGATTAGGAGCCTATGAAAAGGAACTTGAAGTTTGGGGAAGAGCCTTTGAAACCCTAGCTTGCCTTGTTCATCTTGATAGTGTTCTTGACTTAGGGGGGGATTTTGAGAGAATGAGAGAATAAGGTGAATGTGGGATTCTAGGACAGTTTTTGGTTTTATATGGAGCTTTAGAACCTCAAAATGACATAGTTTAAGCCTAGGGTACACGAATAGGGAAAAATGCCCTTCATTAAAACTATTGTTCACAATCCACGACCCCTCATTACAGGTTGTAGACTCAATCATGAGTCGTGGTATGAGTTATCATGTTGTCCTTTTCTAATTTTCAGGGACGGTTTACAACTGACCATTCAATGAAACCTATCTATGGCTTTTAGAACGATTTATGAGTCCTGGATCTACTCATGGTATTTTCCCACACTTAGCGAATTTTCCCATTTTTTAGGAATCTATCTATTAAGACAAACCACGGCCCATAAATAGGTCCACTAGTCGCCTTGTTTGTCGTGTTTCATTTCCAAAATCCTAAATTTTATATTAACTTAGGGCTTCAATCTATAACTCCATTCTATAGTCTATATACCATTTTGCGAGTTGTAATTTTCCCTCATAAGACCCTTTTAACACTTAGCCAAATTTCTTTTCATGACCCTAACCTAGGGCCTAACTCACGATGAATATGTTAGCAGAAGGAACCCTATCTAAGGCTCTTGACCATATCATAAGCATATATAAGGTAAAGTAAGTAATTCATAAGAGAGGAAGAAAGCTGAACATACCAATATCAAAGTCATAGTTTCTTAGGGGAATTACAACATCTTTAGTCGAAGACATGCCTCTTCATCAAAAGATTATGGAGGGGTCTAGAACATGCTACTAGCGTACTCTCAGGATAGAATAACAATGAAATCTTAAAGTCTCAACATGAAACATAGAATGAAAAGACTTGTCCCCCAAGCATGGAAACTCACCAACACTCTTCTAAGATCAAATCCAACTCTAGCTACAAAATGAAGAAATAATCTCATCGTTTGTTCCTATATGGTTAGATCATGTACACAAAGAAGTACGCATTAGTACATGAAATGTAACAAGTATGTAGGTATGTAATGAATCAAGGAATGACGTAACGTAATATCAATATGCACATTTATAATCAATAGAATAATGACAAGATATGAATGATTAATGCATGTTTAAAACCATGAATGGTGTTATCATAAAACGTTT
The DNA here is from genome assembly GCA_025774065.1 of Solanum ossicruentum. Taxonomy (NCBI): domain Eukaryota; kingdom Viridiplantae; phylum Streptophyta; class Magnoliopsida; order Solanales; family Solanaceae; genus Solanum; species Solanum ossicruentum. The sequence continues at coordinate 81,004 of JAOTQR010111602.1, read as the reverse complement.
CATCACCTAACATATGTTGGAATAATACCATAATCGGCAATAAGAGCTTGTAGGGTATTATAGGGAATCCCGATGTTTTCTCTCACTGAGAGAAAGAGGATTCTACTTTGTCAAGTTAGACTCGACCCCACCCTTCAGGCTTAATTCTAGCATGGTAAATGTCATATGAACATAAAGGATCCCACCTTTTAGGCTTAACCCTGGCATGGTGAATATCTAATGAACATAATGCGTGGATGAATTACCTTGCCTTATAGGCACATAATCATCAACCTACGGTGCCACATAATTATGAGACTTGAGAATTTATGTAAGCACCCTTGGAGATGGTCCAACTCACACAACCACATTTGGTTCTAAGTCAAATCTCACAGACTACATAGTCATGTATATACACAACTTTCAACATAATTCATGCTTTATAGAAATCATACTTTCATAGCTTTTTACAATAGGTTGCATAACCTCATGAAAATATCTCATATAATAGGAATAGTCCATCTATGTAACTTTTCATATAGTGTGGGTATACTCCCCATTTTATCATTGTTTCATCAACATTTTATGGTCTTAAGTCACCCTCATCATCATCATTATCATAATATCATCTCCATCATCATTAAAGTATACTTTTCATACTTAGAATGAAAGTGCATGATAATCACAGCTTTGTCATTAGAAATTAGGGTCATGAGGGGTTTCATGAGTGATTGAGCTAAAATCATCCAATTAGATAAAAATCTTGTAGGAATCATAGAATTGAAATCAATCTACATAATTAGTAAAGGAACTCACATCAATTCACTAAGCACTAATCATCATTTACTTAAAATCACTTTCACTCACTTGCAAATCATAGATATTAAGTAGTCCTTCATAATTCATGCACAAATAGGATAATAATCATGTAGAAATCCTAATCCTGCCATTTGGAATGTCACCATAAAATCCCAAAGAAATCCATGTTTGTGATTGAGAAAAGGGGAGATTTGAGTTGGGGTTTATGGATGACTTTAGTCCATAAATAAAACCCTACATACCTAAAGTAATAATCTTTAGAAAGTGAGATGAATACAACTTGAAAACCTTAGCAAAACCTGAAGCCATAGCTTTAGTGGAGAGAATGATTAGAGAGAAAATATTTAGAACATTGGAGAGGGTTATGAGTGTGAATGAGTTAGAATGAAATAGTAGTATCTTTTGTAGGGATTGGTTTCATAAAGTTAGTTATAAAGGCTTAAATGACGTACTTTAGGAGTTAAGTTAATTGTAAATGACCAAAAAGGCTTTCATTTATAAATTGTCAGACCTATCTATGAAGACTCATGTATGGGACATAATCCACTCTACTTATCATGCTAGCCCTCGTGGGATACATGCCACAAAACTTTAGCTACAGGAAATTGTGCCATCAAAACTATGAACTAGCAGTACAATCTATAGTTCCATTTATAGACCATATATAGCTTCTTGGAATCTCCCTAAATGTAGAAAATTTATGTAGAAAACTTTCCATTCTTCAGGACCTCCTTCATGACGTAGTTTCAATCATATTCCCATGCATGACTCATAAAGCACTTCGTAGAGTGACAACCTATAATAAAGTATTTCCACCAAGTAATGGACCTCAACTATGAGGCCTTTTTACGACCCATGGTCTAATCCACGAGCTATAGGTTGGGTCGTAAAATCAATCCTGCTCAGAATTTCTATAACTTTTCATTTTCCAGGATTTCATACGTACAAGGTGTTTCATTTCTTTCCCATGCACTCTAGACCACTAACCTATCTACAACTCATGAAATGAATCACAAGACGTAGATTGGGATCATAATTCAACCTGCAACATTTCTAGTACCATTTCTTCTGCACTATTTAACCTTCTAACTTGTTAGTCCTTACAATATCTCCTCTTTGAGAATATTCATCCCTACTAAGCTCAAGTTCAATATACATACGTCAAAATATTCCACAAACATGTAAATATGCGCATGCAATATGAGAAAACTGATATACAAGGAATTGGAGGTCTTAGTCAAGAATAACTTAATACCTTAGGCTTGATTAGAGTAGACATAATAAGGATAATGTTTCATAATACCCGCTTTCACTTCCCATGTTGCAACCTTAACTTATTGATTCCTCAAAAGCACTTTAACAAATGAAACTTTCTGGTTTATCAACCTCTTTACTTGTTGATCAAGGATTTTAATCGAAACCTCTTTGTAAGTCAAATTTTCTTCAATTCTTGCATCTGGAAACGACATTATGCATCTTGGATCACCCATGAATTTCCTAAACATTGATACATGGGATACCAGGTGAATCATGTTCATTTCCATAGGAAGTTCTAACTCATTAGCAACTTTACCCATTCTTCTTGTGATCTTGTAAGGCCCTACATATCTAGGTCTTGGTTTCCCTTTTTTGAAAAACCTCATTACCCGTTTCATGGTGAACACCTTCAAATAAACCCAATCACTAATATTGAATTCAAGGTCCCTCCTTCTTATATTAGACTAGGACTTTTGCCGACATTGAGCTATTTTAAGTTTCTCCCTTATGAACCTTCTTAATTGAATCCATTACTAATTTCGGTCCTAGCCAGGCCATCTCACAAATTTCAAACTACCCAATAGGTTATCGATATCATTTATCATATAGAGCCTTAAATTGTTCCATCTTAATACTTGAACAGAAGTTATTATTGTAGGTAAACTCATTGAGAGGTAAGTGATTGTACCAAGTCCCCTTGATTTCCAATACACAAGCACTAACATATCCTCCAATATATGAATCGTTGTCTTGGCTTGCATACCAGTGTAAGAATGAAAGGTGGTACCTAACTTTACCTTGGCATCGAGGCTTATTTGAAATGATTTCCAAAAGTGAGAGGTAAATTAAGCTCCCTGATTTGATATGATGGGCTATGAAATCCCATGCAACCTCACCAACTCTTGGACGTACAATTTATCATATTTTTTCGCACTAAATATTGCTTTGACCTGTAAGAAAGAAGCTGACTTGGTCATTCTATCCACTGTTACCATATGAAGTCAAAGGGCTTCTTGGTCATAAGAATTCCAACCATAATGTCCATATTGATATCTTACTACTTTCAAGTAGGAATATCAATGTGTTGGGCTAGACCACCGGGCCTCTGTTGTTCATCCTTGACTTGATGGAAATTAGAGCATTCAAATATAAACTTATCCACACCCCTCTTCATTTCATTCCACCAATAATCTACTCTCAAAACCCTATACGTTTTATTGGAAATGGGATGAATGGAATAGGATGAATTATGAGGTTCTCGCCATATCAGCTTTCTCAATTCGCCATCTGACACATATAGTCTCCCTTGGTAATGAAGTGCCTTATCGCCCCCTTGTGACAAGACCTTTATCTTTCCTTTCTTCAACAAAGACTTTAATTCAGTTAAGACAGGATCAATATCATTCTTGAACTTGACACCCTCAATCAATGAACACTCTGAGCCATGTTGTAAGATCGCACGACCACTATCCATATCATTCAACTACACCCCAAATCTTGCCAACCTATTAACTTGCTTGGACAACTCCTTTATTCCGTCATCTTCTAAATAAGACACTATCCATAGACACCCTACTAAGTACGTCATCTACTACATCAACCTTATCCGAGTGAGACTTCACACTCATATCATAATCGTTGAGAAGCTCTAACCACTTTGATTGCGTTAGGTTGAGGTCCCGTTGAGTGAACACATGTTGAGGCTTTTTTGATTGGTGAAAATGTCCACACGAACTCTATAAATCTAGGGATACCATATTTTTAATGCAAACACCACGATCGCAAGCTCAAGATCATGTGTTAGGTAGTTCTTATCATGTACCTTCAATTGCGTTGAGGCATAGGAAATTACCTTATCATATTGCAATAACATACAATCCAAGCTAACCTTGAAGCATCACAATAAATAAAAAACTTGTCAGTTCCCTCCGAGAAAGTCTAGATTGGAGCCAAAGTCAACTGATCCTTCAAAGTTTGTAAACTCCTTTCACACTCATTCATCCACATGATCTTCACCTTCTTTTGGATAAAATAAGTTAAGGGAGATGCAAAGGAGGAGAAACATTCAACAAACCTTCTATAATACCCAGCTAGGCCTATGAAATTTCTAATTTCCTTAGGAGTCAATGACCTTGGCCAATTTAGTATTACCTCTATCTTCTTAGGATCAACTTTAATCCACTTACTTGATACCACATTCCCAAGGAAGGAAACCTATTTCAACTAAAAATAACACTTGTAGGACTTAGCAAATAGCCTTTCATCTCTAAAAATTTGTAATGCCACCCTCAAGTGTTCTATGTGTTCTTCCTCACTTTGGGAATAGATTATAATATCATCAATGAACACCACAATGAACATATCAAGGTAAGGTTTAAACATCTTATTCATAAGATTCATGAAGACTGTCAATACATTAGTTAGGCCAGAAGACATCACCACAAATTCAAAATGGCCATACCTTCTCGGCAAAGCTATTTTAGGAATGTCAGTATGTCTTACCCTTAGTTGGTAATATCTGGACCACCAATTAATCTTTGAAAAATGTTTGGCTTCTTGTACTTGATCAAATAGGTCATTTATCTTTTGGAGGCAATACTTATTCTTAACAGTGACCTTGTTGAGTTTCCCATGGTCTATGCACATTCGTAGTGACCCATCTTTCTTTATCACAAAGAATACTGGGGTGTCCTATTGAGACCTACTAGTTCTAATGCAGCCCGTCTACAAAAAAATCCTTTAATTTCTCTTTTAACTCTAACTTTAATAGGGCTAATCTACAAGGAGGAATGGAGATAGGTTGAGTGTCAAGCAAGAGGTTTATGCAAAAATATATTTTTCTTTCAAGAGAAACATCAGGTAACACTTTTGGAAAGACATCCGAAAACTCATTCACCATGAAAACCATGTCAAGAGAAGGGACTTTATAAGTGTGATCTCTAATGTGTAGTAGGTGGTATATGCGTCGTTAGAGATCATTTTTAAGGCTTTTAGATATGAGACAAATCGACCTCTATATGAGGAACTAGTACCCTCCCTCTCAAGAATAGACTCATTTGGAAATTAAAATCCGACCCTACGAATTCGACAATCTATAGAAGCAAAGAAAGTAGGAAAACCCATCCCAAGTATGAAATCAAAATCAACCATACAGAGCCCTACCATGTCACAAGAAACAACCTTATGCAAAATGAATAAGACAATTTCTATAGACACTTTGTGTAGGAATGGACTCTTTTACATGAGTACAAACTTCAAAAGGCTCAACTAGCACTTTCGGACATGCATGACATCATTTAGAAAGGAATGGAAATATAAAAGATAATTTTTCTCCCGGATCTAACAATGCATAATTGCATATGCATTAAAATCAAAACATTTAAAATACTGATAACTATATCCGGAGCCTCTTCTACTTCTTGGGAGCCATGAAAAGCACAAAATATATTGGTCCTTGGGGAACCTTGACCTTCTCCACCTTTTCCTTTGCACCAAGTACTACCGCTTCTATAACCTTTGGCATGTTTTTCGGCTTCCCATACTTGAAGCACATGTAAGAGCCGACTAAGCACAATCATTTGTAATACCTTCCACATTTAGAGAATTTGGGAGTTTATGTCCTTGTATTTGCCCCTATGACCTTGTTAAATCAGGGAGGAGGAGTGTTGGCAGACTCTTGGTCCCTTTGATTTTTGGCCATCTTGAAATTTGTTGTTGCCATAGCTCTTTTGGTGAGAATATCCACTACCCTCCACCCGGTCCTCTCGGACTCTCTAGCTCCCTCCCTAAGCTTTTCCTCCTCAATTTGTTCTGAATAAGTCATCAAATAGGAGATGTCCATCTCCTTCACAAGGAATGTGATCTCACATTCTTTAGGCACAAAATCTGACACCTTGATATGAACCTGGTCATCCTAGCTTTTTGACGTGCCATCATGAATAGTGCATACTTAGAGAGTTTGGTGAAGTTTAGGGAATACCCCCTCATAATCAAGTGCCCTTTCCTCAAATTTATTAATTCTTGCACTTTCATCTTCCATATCTCTAGCAAGAAAAATCAATCCAAGAATGCACCATTCAATTACTGCCACTCAACTTGAGTCGTTCCTTAGCCCCGCTAATCAACCTATTTTCCGCACCATATCTTCACCAGGCCTTATAATTGGTAGGCCACCAACTCAGCCTTTTCCTTTAATAATACACGTATCATGGTAACTATCCTATACATCTCATCAATTAAGTCTATTGGATCTTCATCCACCTTGGAGCCATGAAATTCTGGTGGGTTCATCCTCATAAAATCTCAAACCTTTTTAATGTAGTTTCTTGAAGAGGTATTGTAATCTCCCTATTAGATTGATTAGCCAATGTCATGACCCAAACCTAGGATCTAGACATGACATGGCAAATAGGGAATCCAAAGGGACTCCAAACAAGCATTTAAGCATTAGTAGCATATCCTTTGTTGTAGAATCATAAGAAAACAACAAGCACATAATTTAATGGAAAATGGTACTTTGAACTGATGCTACGAGGATGTTTTAGGGTAGAGGATTAGCATGAACATATAACATACAAAGATTATGGGAAAGGTAAGTATGACTCACGTTATGGGGATAATTGGGGATTGGGACTTCCATACCATATCAACAACTACCATCCACACATAGAAGGGGGGTAATGACTATGAGAAGTCTTCCATGATTACATAATCATAATAGGAGTCAAACTTATAACATACGTATCCATATCTAACAACACCTCTAACATGAGTGGAATAGGGGCCAAGCCATCTCATAGGCTCACTGACAAAAGTATATGTTCAAAAGTAAATAAGTCTCTGCAAAGCAATAAAGGAAAGTGGATGTTGTCCTTGCAATGAAGGACTCACTGATAGCAATCTTCAAAGTTATCTATCAATGTGGAAGAGGATGTATAGGAGCTCCAGTCCCTAGATGGTTAGATCATACAGGGAAAATGTATGTATTAGTACTTCAAATGTACTAAGTATGTGGGGTGCAATACAAACAAATGATATAAGCCATAGTAGGCAAGATGCATAATTATATACAATATATATAAGCTCAATATGATGTGTATGTTAAATGCTTTAGTCAAATTATGCATGAGAAAGTCAATCCTGCTTAAATACCATACATATGTGGGACGAGACTTTACTCAACATATAAAGTCCTGCAAGCTACAAGATAGAGTCCCAATATTGCCTCCACACCAGGGTATTGTGTTCCCTATGAATTCCTAACTTTGTATTACCAGATAATCGTAGTCATTTCTAGTGTGTAGCATGTAGAACAGGTCAGTTAAGTCAACCAATCCCATTTATCCAGGGGAGAGGTAAATTTCACTACCTGATTTGATTCATCCCAAAAATGTGATATTACTAACCCTTACCTTTAGTTCTAGTACACCTACCCTTTGATCCTGTTAGGTCAATTAAATGAGAGGGATCACATGAATATTGTTAATTAATATCTTTTCCTATTCGTTACTATCCTGATCTAGTTAGTAAGAATTAGGTAAGTTCTAATGTTAGACAATGTTAAAAAGAATTCATGACGAAGAGAATTAAATAATACATGCATGCACACTTTCCAAGAATTATTCAATTGTACCTTGTTAGTTCTTCATAGTTACTACAAACCTAGTTGTGTATTAAGCTATGCATAATCACTGAAGATGAAAGAATTAAGTTATGGAATATCATATTAAATACTCATAATGTTTAATTTAAGAACAAGAAATCTAATGTTCTCTAAAAGAATTATAATGTAATAATCTTAATGTAAAAATCAGAAAATATGAAGTATCGAAGCTGTTTCTGTCCTCTCTTGTGCGTCTCCGTACTAAAAACACCTAAAAAACATATTTCTAACAAGTAAAATACAAATCCAAAATGAAACAGGAAAGAAGGCTTCGGTAGCTTTTATGAATAACGTTGTGCACTTTTTAAGAAACCACGGCCCATACCTAGGCTTCGTACTCTTTAACTTCCAAAATCAGACTTTAGTTTCAGGAGAAATTCTTATGAGTCATCTTCTAACTTATGGCCTATGGAGGGTTTCATCTCCTAACTTCCCTAAAGCTCTCCAAAATCTGATCCTCCATCCTTGACCCTATCTATAACTCATGAATAAATATAGGGCTCGTTTGATAGTTTATGGATGTAACATATGAATCTTGGCGTTTTACTAGATCTTGCTCATGGATTGAACCATAACCCATAGTGTTTTCCATAAATTCTCAAGAAACTTCAATTCTATAGAACTTTGCCCAAAATCATATTGAATCTTATAATCCTGCAAAATAACCATAAAAACACATCAGATCAACTAGTATCACTTTGAGAACACAAAAAATTATAAGATTTAAGCATCAAAAGTGTTGTATTTTTGCAGCACATCAACAACCTCAACTTAAAATTGTTGCTTGTCCTCAAGCGACGAACTCAATCTATATGAGTAGCAGAGTAATTCATAGGCCTCAATTTAATAGCATGCCTCATCTCTATATCAAATCAAAGATACCTAAGCTGACACATCAATGCATATCAGATAGTCATCAAACAAACCAATGCATATCAATATATGTGACAATGTAACTATGAAAAGCAAGATAACCATAGATGAGCCACAACCACTAAAATATCCTAGAACCAACAGTGTAACTCAAGTGCCCTGACAAAAAGAAGTCCCATATCTCCCTCATGATAGTATTTTAAAGTTCGATTCTTGATACTAACAAAATCACCTATATTCAAAACATATATTCACATATTGTGCTCAATACCATATTCTCGCCTCCATACTCATGACTATGATCTTCGACTACTTGGACTAGGATCACTATAGGAATTTTTTAGTTATATAGTAGGCTTAGGTGGGTTGGTATGATGTTTTAGGAACATAGTCAGCAATGTCCCCCTTTGATAGTGTGTTATTCTATATTTTTGCCTTACCAACACAGTTATTTTTTAATTATTCTTCCCTTCTCCTATTTCAAACCTTTCTCGGTGCCTTACTCAAATTTACAAGCTCACTACCTTTAATTTTTCACATTCTTTTTCTTTTCAGCTCATTATTTAGGCATCTATTCATTTATTTTCTTACACCTATAGCACATTTTCCCCTGTTTGATGAATCACTAGTTTCCACCCAATTTAATGTGATTTTCCTTACACCAGCCACCCTCAACTTAGGTTTTTGGCCTAAGCTAAGGTGCACAATATCCAATCTATGAACCAAGACCACTTTTTGTAATCACCCTCAACTTATGCTTTTTGCTTGAGTCAAATTTTATAATATTCAAGGACCATGGCCAAAATTTGGATTTCACAATTGAAAAAGCTTAGTAATTAATTGTTTATAAAGTAAAAGGTATATGTAAAGCTCAAATATTAGGACCAAGGGATACATCAAGCATTTGGTTGGTTATTTAGGCTAAGTTGGCTAATATGAAAATGCCCTAAGATTCTTTCCTAACCAACTAACCTATAGTCTTAGTCAGAGTAGCAAGACATGTTCTAGACTGAAAGACACTGTAAGAATTTTGTAAAGAAGTTCACACATACTTGGCACTGATTACACGATCAACAAAGACTATTAAGCCTCGATTTATTAGAGAAAGTATTGTCAATCATTGATTTCATATAGTTGTTATCAAAACTACCTGATACAAAAATTTTGCTGGGTATAATTTTTCCACAAAACTAACTTATGCCACAAACTTTAGTACAATATGCTACTAAAACAACATATACCTACTAAATGTGTTGATTAAACAAAAAATAAATATCCTTAGGGAAAGAACACAGGCAAGAAAACCCCTCAAACTCATAACTTGGGATAGTGATAAGCCATGGTTACTATGACTTTACCAAGGTATATAAGTACCCATACCCAATCAAAAAAGGTTCGCATTGTCCTCAATGCAACAAAATATTACAAAGTCAAACGATAGAGGTCAAAAAGAATATACATGGCAACTTAAGCTCCAGTCTTTGGTTGTGTATGACTAACCTCAATCTGCTAGGTGGTCTCTTTAGTATTGGAAACATGTTCAGAGGGTCCAGAACCCCTCATACTCTCAAGCTCACATTTCTACCAATCTCTCTCATCTGTAATGGACCATAACCTCACAATCTCGAACTACTCCATCAAGGTCAATTCCACCTCTTCCCTCAAAGCATCTAGATCATCACTCTCTAGATGCAGAATCTTACTTAGGGCAAGGAGTGGTATCTCCTTAGGAGAAAGCAAATCAATAACAACAGTAGAAGTGTCAGGTGGAGGAAGCACAAGCGGTGCTGATGCTACTACCCTCATCTCGATACAGAGTTGTTAGATCTCTTCTTGAATGGTTGTGAAGATAGCAGGTTGGGTTAAACTAAGGCTTTACTCCACTCGCCTCTCAAATTTGTCTATTCCGCCATGTATTAGTGCATGTCTCTCTGGAAATAAGACCGCAAACTGTGACTTTACTTTTTCCTCAGCCTCTGAAATGGATTGGTGAACCCCAAGCCTAATATGTTGTAGCAACTTAGTGAACTGGGACTAAATGCAAACCTATCTCTATGTTAGGGCTTGGATTGATACCGCAGACATATACACCATGGCAATAGGGGAAGGCTATGGGGTCACAACCTCTAGTGTAGGAGTAGAAGTAGCAAGGTCCTCCTCTAACTCTCAACTTAAGTGTGGAGCCTCATGGCCCATGTAGAGGCTTGTGGCACCATACTTGGTGCTGAAAAATGTTGTCCAAACTCCATGCCAAGGGACATGGGTCGTTCCCTATGCCACAGGTCGAGGTAAGGGGGCGTGGCACAACACTTAGCGAAAAAACTCCCCTAGACGCCCACTATTCCTCTCTTGTACTCACCCTACGACTAGCCACATGGCTAGTGGCAAGCCACAAGACCTGTTCCACTGGTCATACCGCATTTCTTAGGGCAAAAAATGGCCTTTTCCAACTCAAGACACCTCACACGACAAGTATAAGACACCACTACCTATATAGGTCCCTGTGGGGCTTCACTACATGGGAGGGTCTTACGAAAACGGTCATAACTCCTTCATCAAAACTTGAATTATGGCGAAACCAAGTGCATTGGAAAGCTAACTCAAAGGGATTTCATTTGATATGTCTTGGGTCACCTAGTTCCAAATGTGCTAAAATTTATGCGAGATTAAAGTTGACCCTTGTATCAACCATCACCTAAAACTGAGCTTTTAGGAAAGTCTTAAGCTCATTTACATACTAGGAGTCTCCCATGAACTTGATAAAATCCTAGAATAACCAAATAAGGCTTCAAACATGGATACACAAGAGCATAAAGTTACGGGTGTGACACAAAATAAGAGGCAAACGGACCTACAAAGGCTCGTCTACAAACTGTAGGGAAAACTATGGGTCGTATAAGGCCTTCGTAGGTGGCAGGGTAAAGTAATTCAAGATATTGAAAATAAACCTATGGGAATAGGTATGGCTTGTCGAATAAACTATAGGTCATACCAAAAGGAGAGGAGACACACATCGTAACAATTCACAGCAATAGCTGCCCTTGGCTCTCTCTTTCTATTCTAACTGAGTCATTAGTACAAGACCAGAATCAATATTTGCAAGCAAGGAACCCAAAAAACCAGGTTACGAGCCGTATTATAAATTATGACCCATAAGTGGTTTCATCTAATGACATCCAAGCAAACCCCAAGTTGTTGAACTTAACATATGAGGGGCAAAAACTGTTCGTGGATTAATCCACAGGTTGTAGAAGACCCTCATAATGTAAAAGAACAGAAACATGTGTTTTCCAAGGCCACCATATGGGGTTCCCTTAATTAATATTCAACCAACAATCACGTTTAACAACAAGGAATGTAAATTTAAGTGGCATCAAAGCAAATTCACACACTCAACACATTTTCTCCAATTTACCCAAAACCCCACATGTATAATTCATAAAACTACCGAGTCACTAGCAGTTCATCATGCACATAACACTTCGACCACCTTCGGACAACAAATGTTAAATGATATCATTCAACACAAGCAATCACATTTCAATGTACAATCAAATAGCTCAATCTAATTCCAATGACAAGTGACCTCATGATTTCAAACAACGACATACAAACACTTCATGGCCAATCAAATTAATTTCATTGTATTGGCATATACATGGTTAATTGTCAAATTAAACTAAACAATTAGTTCCAAGCACGTAATATTTCTCATTAATAGGCAACACCAATTTATTAGAACATAAACCTCGAAACACATTTCCTAGCAATATTTCAATCTATTGACACAATTTGTGATAACATATAAAAATTCAAGTTAAGAACATAATAGAATTTGTTCAAAAAGCTGAGAAATTGCAAGAGACAACCAAGAAAATATAACCCTAGATGCAGTGAAGTGTGGCTGAAAGTTGGCCAGAGTTTTTACTGATAAGATAGTGGTGGTCGAGACGATGTTCATATTTGAAACGCCACAAAAAACCCTCCAAAAATATGCTTCGAAAATGCCCATAATTGTGATTTTCATATATCTCAAAATCTGTGTGAAATTAAAAATCCGACTTCATATTCATGATCAGGGGGAAAATTTGAGTGTGGATGGGTTTTACCTCAATTTTAGAGGACCCGTAGCAAAAAATAATTTTCAAAATATTTTGATTACTTGTAGCGATCCGCGCCCTGGCACGACTTGCCAGGGACGCGAATGTGTGTTGATGTTTCCCTGAAATTTTGTTTTGGCCCAATACATATGCATAAAAACACCTATACTTAACCATTTTCAACTCTATATACTTAAAACTCTGTCAAAACACTCTCTAACACTTAACAAAATATTTCATCAAAATTCAAGTGTCTCAAGCATTGTCACGACCCAAGCCTAGGGCCTATACATGACACGATACATAAGAAACCCAAAGGGGCCCCAAGCAAGCCTCTTAACAAATCATTACACATCCTTGGTCGCGGAAGCAATAGAATAACAATAAAAGATTAGAAATAAGGGAAAATGGGGCTAAGGGGCATCCTTCATATCATAAAACCTTATAGAATCAAAAAGAGTCAAGACTCATATCATCATTACATAACTTGTCCAGCAGCACCTCTAAACATAGCACTTAGCAGGGGCCAAGACAAGCAACTGGGCTGACCCTCATAGTCAAGTATACAATAATTAAAAAGAGAGTCTTTATACATAGCATAAGATCAAAAACATCGTCTCCTAAGTTCAGGAGTCACCACTTGCTTTAAGAGAAATCATTCTAGCCACATGAAGGAGGAAGATGATCAAGTGGAGCTCTATTCCCTACATGGTAACAGCATGTAGGCATAGGGTATATGTTACTACGTTTGAATGTACTAGGTATGTAGGATGAAATGCAACAAAACATACGTAACACAATCGAAATGCACATTTAGGCAATAAATGGGCGTACAACAATATGGCTTGCTTGAATGATGCTTGTAGTAAAATATGCTTACATAGGACATTTGTATGTCTAGGAAGAGACCATTATTAGTATCCAAGGCCTACCATCTCTTTGGTGAGGCAATTAAGGTATAAACCCCTATAAGGTACAAACCCCTCTAAGGTACACACCCCCAATATTGTTGCACGTGTCTACTACCTCCCGAGCGAGGCAATTGAGGGATAAACCCCCCCCCCCAACATGGTTGCACGGGCCTACTACATCTCGAGTGAGACAATTGAGGTAGATACCCTCCAACATGGTAGTTCGGGCCTACTACCTCCAGAACGAGGCAATTGATCAACTTGCAACACTATAGATAATTTTCATGAGATCTACACATTTATACCATATTTCATCAACATAAAGTCATGCAAGTCATTGGTCATGCAATATATGATCAATGTCTCAAGAACCCTAAACCAGACATTTTACCAAACACTTGGTAGGTAGGTAATGCTAGTGTAAAACCATGTAATTAAAGAGTGAACTCATAGAACAAATCTTGAGGTAAATTATCCCTCCAATACTTGGTAACACAATCATACCATATACATCAAAACCCTTCATCAAATCTCAAGATAGATAAAAAATTCATAGCTCAAAATATGCTAAAAAAGTCACACCTTTAAAAATATCCAATCTCAATCATAGTAAAATTCATAATAGAAGGCCCATAAGTAAAATCAACTTATCAATATGAAATTTTTGTCAAAAGGAAGCTTAGGGACCATGGGTGAATGGACCCAATGGTTGAAACCCACATACCTTGACTTTAGAGAATTCTTAATGAAGACTTGAAGCCTGAGTGAACCCCTTAAGATCAGGATGAGATTTGGGACTTAAATTTTGGGGTAAAATATTTGTATAGGTGTTTGAGATATCATTAAGGAATGTCTTGCATGATATTAAGGGGAAATATGGATATGTATAGGTATTTTTGCACGTGGGAGGACTTAGGCCCAAGACTCACCGAGATAAAAATCACTGGTAACAAAGTGTATAGGTCCACGTCTGGTCCGTGATGCATACGTATCATGGAGGGCTTTTTTACATTGGTCCATGATGGCTGCGTGTCATAGTACCATAGCTGATAGCCACTAGATAAGGAAATTTATGTATTTGAAATTGTGCTTCACTTTCTCTAAAATTACGATTATACCCATCTCGCACTCAATTTTGCCCGCTGATCAAGAATATGAACTCCAATTTTTATATCACGTACGGATCTTGAGATATATGGAAATTACGAATTTGGGAACTTCCAAGGCACATTTTCGGGCACTTTTTGGGGTTATTTCAATATCTCTCCCTTGGGAACACTTGTCCCCGAATTTAAAAGAAATGTATATGAGAAGAGTAATCATGAAGAAATCAGCCTCAACAAGAATGCAATAATACACTCAAAAACCATTTTCAAAACTCCCAACGTAAGTGTTAAAATCACCATATACTTGTCAATATAAACATGAATTCATGTACAAGACATATAAGACTAATACATGAGACATAAAATCACATAGAAGACTTAGAATTAGTGACATAGGCTTTAGTACAATGGAAAAGATAAGGATATCCTTTTTGCATGTCTGCTTCAACATCCCATGTAGCACTTTTGACTTGTTGATTCCTCCAAAGGACTTTAACGGACGCAACATCCTTGTTCCTTAACCTTCTCACTTGCCTATCTAAGATCTCTACTGGAACTTCTTCTTAAGTCAAGTTGTCTTCAACAACCCCCACAACATCCAATGGAACAATAGTATTCGGGTTAGGCACACATTTCTCATCATGGATACATGAAACACCGGATGAACCAAGTCCATTTCACCAGGAAAATCCAACTCATAGGACATCTTACCAATCCTCCTTAATACCCTATAGGGACCCACAAATTTTGGACTTAGATTGCCATCTTACCAAAATGAACCAACTTTAAATTCAAGCACTTTTCTCCTCACATCGGCATAGGACTTTTGATGACTTTGGGCTGTTTTCAACCTTTCTCTAATCAATCTTACCTTCTCTATAGCCTCCATGACCAGATCTGGTCCGAAAAAAGCCATTTCTCATACTTCAAACCACCCATCGGTTATCTACAACGTCTACCATAGAGGGCCTCAAAATGAGCTATTCCGATGCTAAAATGATAGATATTGTTATAGGCATACTCAATCAATGGTAGATGATCATCCCAACTACCCTCAAACTCCAATACACAAGCCCTAAGCATGGACTCAAGAGTTTGGATAGTTCTTTCGGCTTGTCCATCCATTTGAGGGTGAAAGGCCATACTAAGCATTAGCTTGGTTCCAAGAACTCTTTGCAAGGACCTCCAAAAATATTAAGTGAATTGTGCACTACGATTCGATGTGATTGACAAAGTAACCCCATGTTACCTCACAAAGTAATGATTGTATAACCTAGCATAGTCTTCAGTCCCATATGTAGTCTTAACCCATAGAAAGTGAGCCCATTTCATCATCCTATCAACCACAACCCAAATGTAATCAAAACCCTTTCTAGTCTTAGGCAACCTAACCACAAAATTGATATTACTCTCTTCCCACTTCCAAGTAGGAGTCTATATTTTTTGGGCTTGGCGACCTAGCATTTGGTGTTCGGCTTTCACTTATTGAAACCTATAACAACCGGAGACAAATTTGGCAATGTCCCTCTTATACCTTCCCGGCATTATATCTCTCTCAAATCTCTATACACTTAGTGGAACCGGGGTGAATAGAATAGGAAGAACTCGGAGCCTCATCAAGAATCTTTTCTTACAAGCCATCAACACAAGGCACACATAACCTACCTTGGTATCTGAAGATAACATCTCCCCCTTGGGGGAAAACCTCCACCTTGCCATATTTTACCCATACCTTCAATTCTAACAGAGCCTGGTCAAGATCTTGCTTAGCTTTCACCTACTCAACCAATGAAGATTTAGACCCATCAAAAACAACAACAACACCATTATCAACCTCTTCCAACCAGCTCCCAATCTTGCCAACCGATGGACCTTCGTAGCCACCCCTTTGCCACCATCATCAATATGAGCTATGCTATCCATAGACACTCTATTAAAAGAATCTGCCACCACATGAGCCTTACGGGGATGACAATACACACTCATATCATAGTCCTTAAGAATTTCTAACCAGCTTCTTTGTCTCAAGTTGAGATCATTATGAGTGAAGACATATTGGAGACTCTTATGATCAGTGAACACATCAACATGAACTCCATACAAATAGTGATGCCAAATTTTCAGAGCAAAGACCACGGCGGCTAACTCAAGATTTTATGTAGAATAATTCTTTTCATGCACTTTGAGTTTTCTAGAAGCATAGGCTATCACCTTACCATTTTGCATTAACACATAACCCAAACCAACCCTTCAAACATCACATTACAAAACAAATCCTTCTAGCCCTTTCGGTAGTGACAATATAAGTGAAGACACAAGCTTATCTTTCCATGTTTGGAAGATCTTTTCAGACTCATCAGACCACAAATATTTGGCTTTTTGTTGAGTCAACTTAGTCATCGAAGAAGCAATAGAAGAGCACACTTTCACAAACCTTTGATAGTAACCCGCCAACCCAAGAAGCTCCTAATATCCGACGGGGTCAATTGTCTAGGACAATTTTTACTCACATCCGTCTTCTTAGGATCCACCTTAATACCATCCCCCGACACCACGTGACCTATGTAGGAAAGCTCTTTTAACCAAAATTCACATTTCTCATACTTAGCATACAACTTCTCTTCCCTCAATCATTGTGGCGCTACCCTCAAATGACCCATATACTCCTCCTCACTATGAGAATAGATCAAAATATCATCAATAAAGACCACAATAAACGAATCAAGTTAGGGTTCAAAGACCCTACTCATAATGTCCATGAAGATAGTCGGTGCATTCGTCAACCCAAAAGGCATCACAACAAACTCAAAATGCCCATACCTTGTCCAAAAGACCATCTTAGGAATATCACACTCCCTCACCTTCACTTGATGTTACCCGAACCAAAGATCAATCTTAGAGAAGTGGCTAGCCACTTTCAATTGGTCAAACAAATCATCAATCCTTGGAAGAGGATATCTATTCTTGATGGTGACCCTATTAAGTAGCCGATAGTCAATAAACATTCTAAGGAACCCATCTTTCATCTATACAAACAACACTGAGCACACAAGGTAATTCCCTGGGACTAATGAAACCCTTCTCTAATAAGTCCCTCAATAGCTCCTTCAACTGTGTTAACTCCGTCGGGGACATATGGCAAGAGGGAATAGAATGGGTTGAGTATTAGGGAGGAGGTTGTAACACCCCACCTCTTACAATACTAGTACTATGCAAATGAAACATGATATGGTTTGGTCAAATTAGTGCCAATTTTTAAAAGTGCTTGAATCTCCAATTAAAGGGCGATATGTATGTGTAACAATGAAGAGGGTCGAGTGTAAATAAGTTTTAAGTCGAATTGACGAGATCACAGCCTTAAATGAAGTGAGAGAAGTGAGGTGCTTGCAGGACTTAGGAAGCTAACAGATGAGTCACCTACTTTCTTGGCTTAAATTTGCTAGCTAAACGGAGACGAGGCTCGATGTTGAATTTGTCCAAGTCCAATTATGAATAAAGTCCGTGTTAAAAGGGTAACATTAGCCTATTATTTAGCATCACAAATGGATTATACTATCACCCAAGAATAATAGATAAAGGGCCCAAATACAACAAAACTCACTTGGTGAGTTGGGCCAAAACAACCTAAGAGAAAGGAAACAAAATAGGGAGCAAAGGCCCAACCAATTTTAACCCAATAAGGCCCAAGTGAAAGGGGCAAAATGGTACTTGGATTTCTTGATAAAATAAGACTTAAAATGAGAAAGATAATTTGGCCAAGTGATCCTTTAGAAGGGGCTTAAAATCAGCTCACTCAAGTCATTCAACTTGAATAAAAAAATTAGATTTTCTTAAGGCTTTCTCTGTACACTACTTCATTTTGTAAAGTAGCCAAAAGGAGCTTTAGGGTTCTTAAGGAGGACCTCAACCTTGAAGGTAAAGGTAAGTGATTATATGTGTGTTTTGAGTTTTCTTTTCTTATGCAAAATAATAGGCTACGTTGGTTATGTCTATGTTGAAATTGTTGGACAACATTTGTTCCAAAAGTTGTTGTACATTTTTTGTTATTTATATGGAAGGTTTTCTCTTTTTGGTTGGATTGTTTATGAAGGGAAGCTACTTATCTTAATGAATATTGGTTCTATAATGATGTATAAATACTGCTGCAATATTTTTACAGTCCGCAAAAGTAAGTTCTTATGTGATATTGTAATTATGCTCGTAATATGAACTTGTGGGCAAATTGATTGGGGGCTATGGTCTCATGTCCTCCACCTATTTAGAGGACTATTCTTGAACTATTTTAGGACTATTTGTATGTATAAATGTTGTGGGTACAGTTTGGTTGAAGTTGGTAAAGATTTGGAATCATCAACGTCGTAATGTAGCGAAGGGATGTAACATTATGCCGCCTATTTGTATGTTGCATAGAATTGCTATGGCTTGTGCTTTATAGGTTGTTGTAAGGCTGTTAAGGAACTGAAACAGGCTGCACATGATCTATATATGATAATGTTTATTAGAAAATAGGATAGAGGGCGGAAAGGTTGAAAGGATACGCTCAGATTTATAATTATCCATTTGCTGCCTGTATATTATTTTTATGAGAGTGGGCTGCCAAGATGTATTTATTGGCTTCTAATTCTAGTTTTATCACCTGCTATGTTGTAGATAAATATTCAGAGGAAGGGAAGGCTATCTCGAGGTTATAGCAAGGTGTTACAGCAAGGTATGTAAGGCTACATGATTTTGTATTATTTGGCATGAAACATAGATCCCTCCTTGGCACGTAAAGACACTTACCGACTCCAACACAACTATTAACCATGTCTCAACTCACTCACACGTTCATATGCTCCTATACATAGTTACTTTCAAATCTTCATACATACTTGGATACCAAGATACACGAGTTTGTACTACTAAATAAAGTTCATATGTTGTTCTACATCCTATGCATCTCATAATTTATGTAACTTACTCCTTTCATTATGATGTTGTCTTTTGTGATTATTTACGTGTCATATGTTGTACCTATAGTCCTATAGCTCCAATATTACGACCACAAAAAGAATCATCTCAAATTTAATTGAAAGATAAAGTAAAGTATATTGCTTATTGATGGGTGGTAACCCGAGGGGTGAAAGAATCATCTAGCTAGGGTCGATCCTATCTCGGGGGGTAGTCCGAGAGGTTAAAGGAAAAGCCTAAGTAGGGATGATCCCGATATAGATTTACCTCTGATCAACTGGTCATTTGTATTACTTGTTATGCACAGATTATACAGTAAAGGTAAAGTAACAAAAAGCATATAAAGTACATGACCACATAGTTTAACTAAGGGCGGTCACTCATTCTACACCAGGGCGTAGTTTCGTTTGAGTTGTTACTTCATATACATTATTTCCTGCCTTATATATTCAATACATTATCTCGTACTGACGTCCCTTATGGGGGACTTGTATTTCATGCTGCAAGTACAAGTGCTAGTAGCTCTCCCTAGTAGAGTACAGGATATCTGGCTGTTGTTACCAAGGTCCAGGTTGCTTCGGAGCTTTGTGTGTGTCTAGAGCCTATATTTTTATATTGTACAGTTAGTCAAGGAGAGGCCTATCTTGATCCTTATTAGATATTTTTCCTTATCTCGAGGCTTTGTAAACTATATTAATTAAAAAATGGTCATGTCTCATACTTTAGACACCGTAACCCCAATGGCCTAGCCATATGAATTTCCTTTTGGCTTATTATTGTTGTTTACATTCTTAAAAGCATGTTGAATGTAGATATCCCTACAGCAGCGGGTGCCAGTCCACCCTAATAGGACTTTGCGTTTGACAGAAGTGGTATCAAAGCAGGTCATCCTAGGGAGTCTACAAAGCCATGTCTATGTAGAGTCTTATTTATCGATGTTTTGTGCACCACATTTATAAGCAGGAGGCTACATGGCATTTTTGAAGTTGTTACCTTTTTTTGTTCTTCAGATACTACCATAGAGCCAAGTGTAATAGGTTCACTATGTCTGACTCCTAAATTGTTTTGTACAGTTATTATGCTAGAAACCAGGCAAAACAAAGGTAAATGGAAGGGAGTAGAAGTGGTGGTTGGTATACCCAGTCAGGTGAGACAACAAAATGAGGTTCAAGAGGATTCTCTATCACAGACATCTCCAACTCCTCCAACTCCTGATGAACACGGAAGTAGTGAAATTCCCCCAGAACCACCTATTGATGCTACCATGCAGGATTTGAGAAATGCAATCCAACTATTGACCCGTATAGTTACTAGCCAAGGTCAAAGATAGAAAGGTCCAATTATAGGTACAGGTGGTGTGAATAGGGAAGCTGTGACAAGGATACATGTTTTTCTTAATTTGGACCCTCCATCCTTCACTAGGTTAGATCCTAATGAAGATCCCCAAGATTTTATTGATCAGATTCAATGCACTTTAGATGTTATACATGTGAGTGGTACAAAATTTGTCGAGTTAGCGATTTATAGGTTGAAGGGTTTAGCTATATTGTTGTATGAAGCTTGGAAGCAATCTAAGGGTATAGATGCACACCCAACCACCTGAAAGGAGTTCAATAAGGCATTTCATGACCATTACTTTCCATTAGAGATCCGAGAGGCCCGTGCAGATTAGTTCTTGAATCTCCACCAAGGGAATATGAGCGTGAGGGAGTATACCCTTCAATTTAATTCCCTGGGCAAGTATGCTCCTAATGTTGTCGCTACTATGGCAGATAGAGTTCATCGATATATAGATAGATTGGATATGTGTCTGGTCAGAGACTGTACCATTGCTTCCTTGAGTAAAGACATGGATATAGCGAGAATGCAAGCTTTTGCACAGAAGTTAGAGGATTAGAGGCAAAAGAGAAGGACACAAGAGTCGGAAAGGGGGTAGGCCAAAAGGGCCAAATCTACGGGGCAGTTTATATCATCCCAAGGTAAGCTTCGGACTCAGTTTTTAAAAGACTGCCTAGGACATCATCATCCTACTCTGCAGCCAGTGCTCCATCACAACTTCAGGGCACTAGGAGAAATCAATTTGGTTCAAGAAGTGAAAGGCAAGGCACCCGAAGATCGCGGTGCTCAGCAGGCCAGCAAATGACCCCTATGTAGCCTAGTAAATAGCTTAGAAGAAGATATTGAGGTATATGTCACATCGTGACAGATGTTTGTTATTGGTGTGGTGCGCCAGGGCATATGATTAGAGATTTCTCGAGGAGACGTATGGGTGATATAGCATAATCTACTGGAATAGCTTTTGCATCATCATCATCAGTTCCTCTATTATGTAAGGGTCAACAAGAACCTATAAGTCATGGTGGAGGTGTTAGAGGGGCAGCTAGCTCAAGCGGAGTCCAGAATCGCACTTATGCTCTGAGGAGTAGGCAAAATTTGTAAGCTTCACCTGATGTGGTCACAGGTACATCATCCATCTTTTCACATAATGTATATGCATTGATTCACCCTAGTTCTACACGATCATACAGTACTACACTAGTTGTTGGGATGCTTAAAAGAACACCCAAATTATTGAACAAATTATTTGAAGTGTTCATACCGACTAGTGAATTTATTATGGATAGAATTATTTATTATGACTGTCTAGTAACTGTTTATGACTGTGATACATTGGATGACATTATTGAGCTAGAAATAGTGAAATTTGATGTTATAATAGGTATGGATTGGTTAGCTTCTTGCTATGCCACTGTAGATTGTCGAACTAAGAGAGTGTACTTCCACTTTCCAAATGAGGCAGTTCTTAAATGGGAAGGCAATGTTGGGGCGCCAAGGGTAAGTTTATCTCTTATTTTAAGGCTAGAAAGATGATACCTAAGGGGTATATATATCTTTTAGTTAGAGTGAGGGATAAGAAGGCAGAATCACCAACTCTTCAATCAGTTCCAGTAGTGAATGAATTCGTTGATATATTTCCTGAAGAACTTCTAGCCTTTCCTCCAGAATGAGAGGTAGGTTTTGGTATTGAATTACATCCAGGCACTCAACCTATTTCCATCCCTCCATATAGAATGGCCCTGACAGAATTGCATGAATTAAAAGAGTAGTTAAAAGTCTTATTTGAGAATAGTTTTATAAGACCTAGTATGTCCCTGTGCGGTGCACCAGTGTTATTTGTACGCAAAAAGGATGGCACCTTGAGAATTTGTATCGACTATTGATAATTGAATAGGGTGACAATTAAGAATAAATACCCCCTCCTAGGAATAATGATTTATTTGATCAGTTACAGGGTGCCAAATGCTTTTCAAAAATTGAGTTGAGGTCAGGTTATCATCAAGTGAGGGTGAAGGAGGAAGATATACCTAAGACTGCTTCCGGAACATTCTATGGTCACTTTAAATTCCTTGTTATGTCATTTGGGCTAACCAATGCACCAACAAGTTTTATGGATAGGATGAATAGGGTATTTAAGCCATTCTTGGATGTGTTCGCTATAGTATTTATATATGATATTTTTGTATATTCAAGATTAGAAGAGGACCATGTAAATCACTTATAACAAGTGTTACAGGTTCTTCGTGATCGATAATTGTATGCCAAATTTTTTAAATGTGAATTTTGGTTAAAATCAATGGGATTCTTGGGTCATATTATGTTTGATGAGGGGATAAGGGTTGATTAAAAAAAGATAGAGGCTGCTAAAGATTGGCCATGGCCTACGACATCCACGGATGTTAGGAGCTTTCCAGGGTTGGCGTGTTATTACCAAAGGTTTCTTAAAAGTTTTTCTTCTTTTTTGCATCTCTAACAAAGTTGAAACATAAAGCAACCAAGTTGCAATGGAATGATGCATGTGAAAGGAGCTTCCAGGAGTTGAAAAATGAGCTAACTTCTACACCTGTGCGAGTACTCCTAGAAGGCACTGAGGGGTATGTAGTGTATTGTGATGCTTTTGGAGTTGGCTTAGGGTGTGTACTGACAAATAATGGTAGGGTAATTGCTTATGCATCTAGACAGTTATGACCACATGAGAAAAACTACCCAACACATGATTTTGAGCTAGAAAATGTTATATTTACTTTGAAAATATGGCGCCACTATTTGTATGGGGTTCACATTGACATATATACTGATTATAAGAGCCTGCAATACAACTTCAAGTAGAAAGACCTAAACTTAAGACAATGGAGATGGTTAGAGCTAATAAAGGATTATGACATTGATATACTTTATCACCCAAGGAAAGAAAATGTGGTAGACGATGCTTTGAGTCCTAAAAGTAATATAAATACTAGTGATCAAGCTATCATAAGCCAAGGAATGGCTAAAGCCATATTAGGAGTTCATCTTCTTGATACTCCAAAGGAAGGGGTTATTATACAAAATGCAACAGTGTCTTCATCAGTAATGGAGTTAAAAGAAAAATAGTCCGAGGACCCTGTTCTACGATAGCTTAAGGAAAAAGTAAGTCAGGGTACGATAAAGGGCATTGACCTTACATAAAATGGAGTACTTTATTGCCAAAATAGATTATGTGTGCCTGATGTCAACAGATTAAGAAGAGGATAATAGAAGAAGCCCATCATTCTCGATATTTCATCCATCCAGGATCAACTAAGATGTGCCATGACCTGAAGGGAATGTTTTGGTAGGGAGGCATGAGGAAGAACCTTGCAGAATTTTTGGCTCAATGTCCAAATTGCAAACAAGTGAAAGTAGAACATCAAAAGTCAGGAGGTTATATGAAATGTATAGAGCTTCTAATATGGATGTGGGATATGATCAACAAGGATTTTATTACTGGGTTGCCTCGCTCATTTCAGAAGTTTGACTCCATATGGGTAATAGTTGACAGACTCACAAAGTCAGCACACTTCTTACCAGTTAGGAGTGATTATACAGCTGAAGAGCATGCCAAGCTATGCCATAAAGAGATAGTCAGGCTACATGGAGTTCCAGTCTCCATTATATCTCACTGAGGAGCTCAATTCACTGCAATGTTTTGGAAGTCCTTCCAAAGGGGTTTAGGCACAAAAGTGAATTTGAGTTCAGTATTCCACCCTCAAACAGACGTTCAGGAAGAACGCACTATTCAGACACTTGAAGATATGTTGCGAGCTTGTGCATTAGATATTAAAGGTAGTTGGGTGGACCATTTGCCAGTTATTGAGTTTGCCAATAAAAATACCTACCACGCGAGCATCAAGATTGCACCTTATGAAGCTTTGCATGGAAGGAAATGTAGATCGCCAATTGGATGGTTTGAAGTGGGTGAAACCACCTTGCTTGGGTAAAATCTAGTACAACAAGCCATGGAAAAAGTTAAGTTAATACAGCAGTGGCTAGAAATAGCCCAAAGTCATCACAAATCATATGCGGATGCTAGGAGGAGAGGACTAGAATTCTCAGTAGGGGTGTGGGTACTTTTAAGGGTGTCTCTAATGAAAGGGGTTATGAGATTTGGTAAGAATGGAAAACTGAGTCCACGCTACATACCGCCATATAAAATTGTTAACAAGTTTGGGTAGGTTGCATATGAACTAGAGCTACCTCAAGAGCTTTCAATGGTTCATCCAGTTTTTCATGTCTTAATGCTTCGAAATTATAAAGGTGACCCATACCGTATTACTCCTATTGAAGATGTGCAGGTTATAGAAGATATCACCTATGAAAAGGTACCTGTTTCTATTCTAGATCGTTAAGTTAAGAAGCTAAGGAATAAATAAATAGCTTCAGTAAAAGTACTTTGGAGAAACCAGCAAGCAAAAGAAATAACATGAGAGGCCGAGAACGCGATGAAATCAAAATACCCTTACTTATCTAAAGCTAAAGAGGAAGTCCAACATGCAAAATGGGACACTAATAGGTTCATGTAATCGAATACTTTGTGTGTTGTCAAAAGTTTGTGTAAGTAAAGGTTTAAACTTAGTTACATTCAATTATCCTAACATTCGAGGACGAATGTTCCTAAAGGGGGGAGGATGTAATAGCCCACCTCTTACAATACTAGTAGTATGAAAATGAAACATGATATGATTTGGTCAAATTAGCGCCAATTTTTAAAAGTGCTTGAATCTCCAATTAAAGGGCGATATGTATTTCTAACACTGAAGAGGGTCGAGTGTAAATAAGTTTTGAGTCAAATTGAGGAAGTCACGACCTTAAAAGAAGTGAGAGGAGTGAAGTGCTTGTAGGATTTAGGAAGCTAGTAGGTGAGTCACCTACTTGCTTAGCTTAAATTTTCTAGCTAAATAGAGTCGAGGCCCGATGTCGAATTAGTCAAAGTTTGATTATAAATAAAGTTCGTGATAAGGGTGTAACTTTAGCCCATGTTTTAGTATCACAAATAGACTATATTTTCAGCCCAAGAGTAATAGAGACAGTGCCCAAGTACAACAAAACTCACTTGGTGAGTTGGGCCAAAACTGGCTAAGAGAAAGGAAATAAAATCGGCAGCAAAGGCACAACCAATTTGAACCCAATAAGGCCCAAGTGCAAGAGGAAAATGGTACTTTCATTCCTTGATAAAATAAGGCTTAAAATGATAAAGTCACGTCGGACAAGTGCTCCTTTAAAAGGGGCTTAAAATCAGCTCACTCAAGTCATTCAACTTGAACAAAAAAATTAGATTTTCTTAAGGCTTTCTCTCTACAATTCTTAACATTGTAAAGAAGCCAAAAGGAGATTTTAGGGTTCTTAAGGAGGCCCTCAACCTTGAAGGTAAAGGTAAGTTATTATACTTGTGTGTTTAGTATATTTTTCTTATGCAAAGCAATAGACTACATTGGTTAAGTCTATGCTAAAACTTTTTGACAGCATGTGTTGCAAAAGTTGTTGTACATTTTTCTTCCTTTTTTGGAAACTTTTCTCTTTTTGGTTGGATTGACAATGAAGGGAGGATATTGTTCTTAATGAGTATTTATTGTATAATGATGTATAAAAGCTACTGCACCATTTTCACACTCCGCGAAAGTAAGTTTTTTCGTGATACCATAATTATTCTCATAGTAGGAACTTGTGGGTTGATTGATTGGGGGCTATGGTCTCACATCCTCCACCTATTTTTAGGATTGTTTTTGAACTGTTTTAGGACTTTTCATATGTATAAATGTTGTGATAACAATTTGGTTGAAGTTGGTAATGGTTTGGAATCATCAACGTCGTAATGAAGCGAAGGGACGTAACTTTATGCGGCCTATTTATATATTGCATAGAATTGTTATGTCTTGTGCTTTGTGAGCTGTTCTAAGGCTGTTATAGCAGTGAAACAAGCTACAC
Organism: Solanum ossicruentum; assembly: GCA_025774065.1. Lineage (NCBI taxonomy): Eukaryota > Viridiplantae > Streptophyta > Magnoliopsida > Solanales > Solanaceae > Solanum > Solanum ossicruentum. The sequence goes on along the minus strand of JAOTQR010111602.1, from coordinate 54,066 downwards.
ATGAAATGTATATGATAATGTGTATTAGAAAATATGATTAGGGGTGGAAATGTTGAAAGGATACGCTTGGGTTTATAATTATCCGCTTGCTGCCCGTATGTTCTTTTTATGAGAGTCGGATGCTAACATGTATCTATTGGTTGCTAATGCTAGTTATATCACCTACTATGTTGTAGATAAGTATTTGGAGGAAGGGAAGGTTATCTTGAGGTAATAGCGAGGTCGTACAGCGAGGTATGTAAGGCTACTTCATTTCGTGTTATTTGGCATGAAACATAGATCCCTCCTTGGCACATAAAGGCACATTCCGACTCCAACAGAACTATTAACCATGTCTCAACTCTCTCCCACTTTCATATGCTCTCATACATTGTCACATTTAAATCTTCATACATACTTTGATACCAAGATACATGAGTTCATTCTACTAAATAAAGTTCATGTGTTGCTCTACCTCCTATGCATCTCATAATTTGTGTAACTTACTCCTTTAATTATGGTATTGTATTTTGTGATTGTTTACGTGTAAATATGTTATACCTACAGTCCTACAACTCCAATATTACAACCACCAAAAGAATCATCTCAAAGTTAATTGAAAGATAAAGTAAAGTATATTGCTTTTTGCTGTGTGGTAACCCGAGAGGTGGAGGAATCACCTAGCCAGGGTTGATCCTATCATGGGGGTAACCTAAGGGATTAAATGAAAAGCCTAGCCAGGCCGATCCCAATATAGGTTTACCACTGATCAGCTGGTCATTTGTATTACTTGTTGTGCACAGATTATACAGTAAAGGTAAAGTAACAAAAATAACATAAAGTGTATGACTCCACAGTATAACTAAGGGTGGTCTCTCATTCTACACCAGGGCATAGTTTCATTTGAGTTGTTACTTCATATACAGTATTTCCTGCCTTACACATTCAGTACATTATCTCGTACTAACATCCGTTACGGTAGACCTGCATTTCACACTACAATTACAGGTGCTATTAGATCTCCCCAGTAGGAGTACAGGATATCCGGCTGTTGTTACCAAGCTCCAGGTTGCTTTGGAGCTTTGTGTGTGTCTAGAGCCTATATTGTTATATTGTATAGTTAGTCAAGATGGGACTTGTCCCAACCCTTATCAGATGCTTTTCCTTATCCAGCGGCTTTGTAGATTATGTAAATTAAAGTGTGGTCATGTCTCGTACTTTAGACACCATGGCCCCAACGGGCTAGCCATATGCATTTCCTTTTGGCTTGTTATTACTGTTTAATTTCTTAAAAGCATATTGAATGTAGAAATCCCTTATAATATGTATAGAAAGTCAACAGACACAGGTTGGTTCTCCCGAGCCTCATCAGCATGGGTGCCAGTCTATCCTAACGAGACTTTGGGCGTGACAGAGGTCTATGCAAAAATATATTTCCCTTTCTGGAAGAACAGTGGGAAGGTCATCTGGAAAGATATCAAGAAACTCATTTACCACTGAAACCAATTCAATGGGAAGGACTTTGGAATCCATATCCCTAACCGTCACAAGATGATAAACACACTTCTTACAGATCAACTTATGGGCTTTAACGCAAGGGATGAACCCACCTTTAACCACCACAACATGACTCTCCCACTCAAAGACGGGTTCATTTGGGAATTGGAACTTGAGACTATGGGTTCAACAATCAATCGAGGCATAGTGTGCATGTAATCAATCCGTCCCAAGAATGACATCAAAATCAACCATAAGAAACTAAACAAGATCACAAGGAAATATTTTATGCAAGATGTAAATAGGAAAATTTCTATAGACCTTTCTAGTAATAATAGATGCATAAATAGGAGTAGACACCTCATATGAATCACACACCAATTCGGGCTCAACATGAAACTTTTTGGCAACAAAAGGTGTACCAAAAGAATAAGTTTCACCCGGATCAATCAATGCATACACATCAAAATCAAGACTTTTAACAATGTCGGGGCCTCATCAACCCCTTGCTTCCCGTCCAATGCCTAAAACCGATTATGCCTTGGGGAACCACCTTGTTGACCACCCCTTCCCAATGGAACTACATTTGCACCTTGCTGACAGACCTCTTTACCCTTGTTACGGTTATGAGGACATTTAATCTTTTTGTGACCAATTTCTCCACACCCATAACATGCATTAGTGTCTCTAAACATATGGGCCCCTATGGCTCTTACGATATCTTGGAAACATATTATTAGGGCCCATACACCAACACTATGGGCCCTTGGGAAGTCATTGGCAAACTCCCTATTAGAAGCAAGAGAAGACCCTTGGCCTTGATGGAATCAGCCACCCTTTCGACTTTGAAACCTACCTTCAAAGGGGTCCTCTTGGCCTCATGACCCCTCCTCTTACTCAAATTTTTTCCCTCCATTTGTTCGGCATAGGTCATCAAATGGGAAAAATCCATGTCACTAATCAACATATCAGATTGATATTCCTCACTCACCCAGTCGGATACCTCCATTACAAATTTGTTCATTCTAGACCTTGGGTCGATCACTAAGTAGGGACCATTTTTAGGGAATTGATTGAACTTGAGTGAATACTCCCTCACACTTATAGACCCTTGTCTAAAATTCATAAATTCTACCATCTTGGCCTCTTTAAGTTCAAGAGGAATGATTCGATTAAGAAAAGCCGCCTTGAACTCCTACCAAAGCACCACATTATTGAATCACTTCTCCTCCTCCTATTAATCAAACCATATTTCTGACATCCCCTTTAGTTAGTAAGCTGCCAACTCTGCCTTCTCCTCCGTTCTAACACCTATAATAGCAAAAACCTTGTTGATCTCATCAATGAACTCTTGAGGGTCCTCATCCACTTTTGACCCATAGAATTCTGAGGGATTTATTCTCATGATATCTCTCACCCGAGATGCCGGAGTAGGAGCTTGAGGGGATTAAGCCCCTTGATTGGCTTGATTAGCCACAATTTATGCAAGCAAAGTGAGAGCATCCCGGAGCTCACCATGAGATGGTTGTTCCTCAGGAGTGTGGGCTCTTCTTCCTCTTATGTTAGGTATGATCTAGCATAGCAAAGAACAATTGTTCTGGGGGAGGGAATCCTTACCTGTACTTCTACTACACGACATAGAGTAAGAAGAAGGGAACATTTCCTGAAACATCTCATAGACTCTTAGTCATAGTTGTGGTACATAACACAAACATGAATAAGACTATAATCAACGTAGTGTGTTGGATGTCGTGGACTATTAACAACCTAGTGCTTTGATACCAAGTTCTTCATGACCTAAGCCTAGGTCCTAGTCATGACACAGGGCATGGGGAACTCGAAGGGACCCCAAGCAAGCCTCTTAATATATCATTACACATCCTTGGTGGCGGAAGCAATAAAATACAAAAAGAGATAGTAAATAAGTGTAACAGGGGCTATGTGACAACTTTCATATTATAAACATCAAGATTCAAGAGAGAGTGAAGCTCATAGCATTATACATAACATGCCCAACAACACCTCTAATATAAAACTTAGCGGGGGAGAAAACAAGCAATCGGGCTCACCCGCATAGTTAAATATTTAATAAAGAAAGACAGTTATAATACATAACATAAGAGCATAAACATTGTCCCTAGAATGGAGGACTCACCAACTAGCATTATAGAGATTGTACTGGCGATGTAGAGGAGGATGATCAAGTGGGACTCCGATTCCTATATTGTAAAATCATGTAGGCACAGTGTATGTTTAAGTATATTTGAATTTATTATGTATGTATGACACAACGCAACAAGGGATGCGCATCATAACCAAAATTGATAATAGTGAGCAATAGATAGCATAATGACAATATGACATGTGTGATCAATGCTTATGTAAAACATGCTTACATAGATTATATATATAAGGTGTAAAGAGACCAACATTGTAAAACCCATAGGTTACCAAGCTAAACACCCCTTTGGTTGGTTGTAGATCATCGCACAGTACCACCCCTGGTGATTGAGGAACTAACCTCTTAAGCTAGTTACTAGGGTACGAACCCATTGATTTGTTGGTGGATAGTCGCACCCTACCATTCTTGGTGACTGAGGTACTAACCCCTTAACCCAGTTATCAAGTCATAACCCCTTGATGAGTATCAAGGTACAAACCTCTCGATATGGTTACTAAGGCTCTTAACCCCCCGGGAAAGGCATGATCACATTCCTACACTATATAGGTGAAAGTCATATATATATACGTTACTTTCATCATCATAAAGTAACTCAACTCATAAGACATGCATTTGACCTTCAATTCCTCCAAAATACTTTAACCGAACATTTTATCAAAACTTGGCAGGTGTGTAGTGCTACTGTAAAACCATACAATTCAAGGGTATATTCTTGCTAGAAAATTCAATGTAAAAGCATCAATAGATACTTGGTAACACTATCAAGCAATATACATCAAAACCCTTCATCACATATCATAATAGATCATAGATTCATAGCTCAAAATATGCTAAAACAACCATAATTTAATGAAACCCAAACATAGTGTGCAGTGAAATTCATAAAAAGTAAGACCCATGAGTAAATCAACTTTAAATGATACAATTTTAGGTAAAAGGAAGCTTGGGCTTCATGGGTGAAAGGAACCCATAAAAGTAACCCACATATCTTGACTTCGACGAATACTTGACGAAGAGTTGGAATGGAGATCTGAAGCTTGAATGAGAACCTTAAGATCCGGATAAATCTTGGGACTTGAAATTTGGAGATGAAATATTATCTGTGTGTTTGAGAGAGTATTTGGGAATGTCTTGAATGATATGAGGGTGAAATAAAGCTAATATTATGTATTTTCATGAATGGTAACACCTAGGCCCAAGACCCAAAAGCCTTGGAACAGACAAGAAAAAGTGGCACAAAATTACACCGAGGTGCGTCCTTGGTGCATCACGCTAGGGGCACGGAAACCTCACTGAAATCGCATATTTATGATTTTCAAATTTCTCTATGGTTGCTCATAAATAAATTGGGGTTAGACCCATTGCACACTCAATTTCCCCCCCCCCCCCCCATGAACAAGAGTATGAAGTTAGATTTTTGATATCATGCACGGATTTTGAGATATATGGTAATTACGATTACGGGCACTTCCGAGGCACATATTCAGGAACTTTTTGGGGTTATTTCACAACTTCTACAGACCTTTCTAGCAACAATAGATGCACCAATAGGAGTAGACACCTCTTACTACTCTGACAATAATTAGGGCTCAACATGAAACTTTTTGGCAATGGGAGGAGTAACAAAAGAAAAAGTGGCACCCGAGTCTATCAATTCATACACATCAAAATCAAAAACTTTTAACATACTAGTGATGACATCAGGCACCGCATCAACCGCTTGCGTCCAATGGAGAGCACAAAACCTATTGTGCCTTGGGGCACCACCTTGTTGACCTTTTCTTCCCAAAGGAACTGCATTAGCACCTCATCCTTGTGGACGAACATCCTTACCCTTGTTTCGGTTACGAGGGTAATCCATCATTTTGTGGCCTACTTCCCTACAACTATAGAAAGTATTAGTAGCCTTCAAGATGGGCCATCATTACCCTTACCACATTTTTGAAAAATAACATTAGGTCCACAACACTATCTCTTTGGACACTTGGGTAGTCATTGGCCTATGGGAAGACTTTGGCCTTGAAGTGACCGGCCACTTTTGAGACTTTGGAACTCACCAACGAAATAGGCCCTCTTTGCCTCATGACTCCTTCTCTTGCTTAATTTATCCCTCTCCAATTGTTCAACATATGTCATCAAGAGGGACAAAGCCATATCATTAATTAACATGGTGATATGACATTCTTCGCTCACCAAATCATAATTATCCATCATGAACTTAATCATTCTAAACCTTGAGTCGGCAAACAAGTGTGAATTATATTTAGAGAGTTGGTTGAATTTGAGGGCATACTCCCTTACTCTGATAGACCCTTGTTTCAAATTCATGAACTCTACCAATTTGGCTTCCCTAAGCTCTAGAGGGAAGAACCGGTTGAAGAAAGCTTCCTTAAACCCTTCCCATAAAACCACATTGTCGTTCCCTTCTCTTCCTTCCATTGAGTACACCATAATTGAGCCAACCCCTTGAGTTGGTAAACCGCCAACTCTACCTTCTCTTCCGACCTCACACCCATGATGGACAACACTTTGTATACCTCATCAATAAGTTCTTGGGGATCCTTATCCACTTTAGACCCATTGAACTTTGGTCGGTTCATCCTCATGAAATCCCTCACCCGAGATGCTGGAGTAGGAGTATGAGAGGTTTCTGCTTCTTGGTTGGCTTAATTAGCCACAAGTTAAACTAGTAAGGTAAGAGAATCCCGGAGCTCTCCACGAGCCAGATGTTCCTCAGATGTGCGGGCACTTCTTCTTCTTGTGTTAGGCATGATCTTGCATAGCAAAGAACAATCATTAAGGGGGAAACTTTACCTTAACTTTTATAGCATGACATAGAGTAAGAAGAATGGAAACATTACCTAAAACATCCCATAGCCTCTTACTCATAGTTTTGGTGCACAACACAACCATAAATAAGACTGATAAGATAAAAAGCATAGATGATACCAACATGAGTGGTGTGTAACCCTCAATACCATTCATAAGGAGTCAAGGAAAAGATCTCCAAGACCTACAAGCAATTTTCGTGAAAAAGGAAGCATTAAAGGAGCTTGAGGGTCACCGAAGAAAGGATTACAATGTGTGGAAGGTTTATTAAGGTGAAAAGAAGGAACAAAGACACCATGCATGCAAATGGCTACTACTTAAATTCAAGGAATTGAAAAGAAGGCAACCAAACAAGGCCTTTACTCATTAAGGGTAAAATTGTAACGAAAATGTCTTTGTTTATTTACTTAGTATAAATAGTCTTATCTTAGCATTTGAAAGACTTAGAATATGTTGAAGATTGAACTCTCAAATTGTAGTATATTCTTAGTGAGTAATTAGTGAGTAACTAGGGTGAAATCCTTAAAATTGTTAGTTGACTTGTTTGCTTCATTAATTGGTGGTTGCCCATTTGTGGTTCTTAGATTTCTTCAATTTTCTTGCTGTAATTTTATTTGGATTGTTGAAATCAATTAGGAGGTGAGGGTTTAAGTCCCTTGTTGTCCATAATTTCAATATTTTAAATTTAATCGACATATCCTTCTATCTTTGTTCCCTTTTTCCTTTCTTTCTTATTTGATCTTTATCAAAGACTCTAGTCAATGTGGTGTGTTGGATGCTGAGGACCATTAACAACCTAGTTCTCTAATACCAGGTTTTTTCATGACCCAATCCTAGGGCCTAGACGTGATGGTGCATAGGGAATCATAAGGGACCTCAAGCAAGCCTCTTAATATATAATTACACATCCTTGGTCGCGGAAGAAATAGAATAACAATAAAAGAGTAGAAAATAAGGGAACATGGGGCTAAGAGACATCCTTCATATCATAGAACCTTGTAGAGTCAAAGAGAGTCAAGACTCATATCATCATTTCATAACTTGTCCAACAACACCTATAAATGTAGAACTTAGTGAGGAGCAAGACAAGCAATAGGGATTACCCTCATGGTCAAGCATACAATAAAATGGAAAGAGAGTTTTTATATATAGCATAAGATCAAAAATATCACCCCCGAAATCGAGAACTCACCACTTGCTTTGAGTGAAATTGTACTAGCCATGTGGAGGAGGAGAATGATCAAGTGGAGCTCCGGTTCCTACCTGGTAACATCATGAAGTCATAGGGTATGTGTTAGTACATTTTAATGTACTAAGTATGTAGTATTCAATGTAACAAGAGATAGGTAACATAATCAAAATGCATATAGGCAATAAATAAGCGTATAGCAAAATGGCTTGCATGAATGATTCTTATACTAAAATGAGCTTACGTAGGACATTTACATATGTATGAAGAGACCATTATTATTAACTAAGGCCTACCACCTCCTTAGTGAGGCGATTGAGGTACAAACCCCTCAACATGGTTGCATGGGCCTACTACATCTCGAGCGAGGCAATTGAGGTACAAACCCCTCAACATGATTGCACGGGCCTACTGCCTCTCGAGCGAGGGAATTGAGGTACAAACCCCCCAATATGGCTGCACGGTCCTACTACCTCCTGAGATATGCAATTGTGGCACGAACCCCCCAAACATGGTTGCATGGGCCTACTACCTCCCAAGCGAGGCAATTATGGTATATACACCCCTCCATGGCAGCTCAGGCCTACTACCTCCCAAACGAGGCAATTGACCAACTTCCAACACTATAGATATATTTCATGAATTCAGCATATTTATACCATCCTTTCATTATCATAATGTCACACAACTCATAGGTCATACAATACATCATCATTAGCTCAAGAGCCATAAGTCGAACATTTTATCAAACACTTGGTGAGTGTATAATGCTAGTGTAAAACCATCCTATTAAAGAGTGAGTAAATCATCCCACTAATACATGGTAACACCATTATACCATATACATCAGAACCCTTCATCAAATCTCATGATAGATTAAAAAATTTATAGCTCAAAACATGCTAAAATAGTCACACTTTTACAAAACTCCAGCATGGCTCATAGTCAAATTCATAATAGAAGACCCATAGGTAAAATCAACTTAGAGACATGAATTTTGTGTAAATAGGAAGCTTGGGCACCATGGGTTAAAGGAACCAATGGTTGAAACCCACCTACATTGACTTTGGAGAATTCTTATTGAAGAATGAAAATGGAGACTTGAAGCTTGAGTGAAATCCTTAAGATCCAGATAAGTTTTGGGACTTGCATTTTGTCGTGAAATATTTGTCTAAGTGTTTGAGAGAGTATTGGGCAATGTTTTGTATGATATGAAGGTAAAATATGGCTAAGCATAGGTATTTTTATGCATAGGAGGACATAGGCCCAAGACCCGAAAGCTTTGGACTGAGCTAAAAATCATTGGCAAAAAAATATATAGGTCCGCTTGTGGTACTCGATACAAACCTATCGTGGATGGCCTTTTTACACTGGTCCGTGACTGCTATGCGTCGCGGTACCATCACATACATCTATTGGATAAGCAAAATTATGGATTTTGCAATTATAATTTATTTGCTCTAAAATCGGAGTTAGACCCATGTCCTACTTAATTTTTCTTGTTGATCAAGAATATGAAGTCATATTTTCTATATCACTCATGGATTTTGAGATATATGAAAATTATGATTTCAGACACTTCCGAGGCATATTTTCAGGCACTTTTTGGGGTCGTTTCAAGAATAGCTTCGGATCTCAAGAACTCCAATCAATCTTAAAGTCTCCTTCAAGTCTACATCAAGAAAACCCATATTTATGGTATGCAGGTTCCATCTGTTGGGTCCTTTCACCTATGGAGCCTAATCTCCCTTTTAATGAAAATTGCATGTTTTCAAGTTGTATTTTCTACGAGTATCTCTTATTATGGATTTTGATTACAAATTACACTAGGGTTTTATAAAATGTTGATTGAATATGCATATTTGTCTATTTCAAGCTTGTACTATGAATTGATTTTGTCTTTGAGACTATGCATGTTTTGAGCTATGAAACTATGATCTATTATGAGATTTGATGATGGATTTCAAAGTATCTTACATGAGGGTGTTACTATGTGTTGGTGGGTTGCTTTACATTGAGTTTTCTCATGTTATTTCACTCTGGAATTGCATAATTTTTAACTAGTATTGCATACCCCCCAAGTGTTTGATAAAATGTTTTGACAAGGATTCTCAAGTTTTTGATGGTTTATTACATGGTTTATAAGTCAAGTGACTTGATGATTAAGGGATTGTATCTATGTATTGAATTCATAGAAAATATCTATAATGTTGCAATTTTATTACACCTTGTTGGCGGGTGATATGCCCATACTACCATGTTGAGGCCTAGATACCTTGACTACCTTGTCGGAGGGTGCCATGCCCGTACTACCATGCTGAGGGGTAGATACCTCGACCACCTCATCGAGGGGGTGACATGCCATGGATTCCAAGTAGTAGTTGCTTGGTCTAGGATTATGGTCTCTTCCCACACATGTATTCTATATTTGCAAGTTATATGATTTACAAGCATGTTTTACCTCAAGCATTGATCATGCATACCATATTGATATGATACTTATCCATTGCTTATGACTATGCATTATTACTATGTTGCCTTATCTCTTGTTGCATTGAATCCTACATACTTACTACATTCAAACGTACTAATGCATACTCTATGTGTACATGATGTCACCATGTAGGAACGGGAGCACCTCTCGATCATCCTTCATGTGGCTAATATTGGCATTTCGGAAGATAAGCTTTGGTGACTAAGTCCAGGGACATTAGCTATACTACTCTTACTATTTGATGTCTCTTTATGTTGAACATTTGATACTATGAGGGTGAGTCCTGAGAGTGTCTTGGCCCGTGCTCCAATCTATGTCTAGAGGTGTTGTTGGAATAATTGATGTACTTATGCTTTGAGCTTTGACTTTTTTATATTTTATAAATATCAAGACTTCCCTTGGTCTCCTTCCCATACTTATATCGCTTGTTATTGTTATTTTGGTGTCGCGACCAAGGATGTCTGATTTATATGCCAAGAGTCTTGTTTGGTGTTCCTGCGAGTTCCTCATTCACCGTGTCACATCTAGGCCCTGAGGTTGGGTCGTGGAAATATTCATAGGAAGGAGGAAGGCACTAGGTTATTTTGAAAATATGGGAAGAATGAGGGGTTAATGTTTTGGCACTCTTTTAAATCAATTGATCGGGCAGGGTTAAAGTGCGGTTCAGGTCTCACAACACCCCGATTACATGCCATAAGAGAATCTACAGCCCATAGGTCATGGTCTTATGGTTTGTTTGAACCTTAGTTTAAGGATATTGGCACTACAGATCCCTCTACGAGGCTTACAAAGACATACAACCCAGATGTTGGATCATAGATGTGCCCCTAACACTTAGCAAGTTTTAGAGATCTTACTTGAAGTCCACAAACCCCATTTATGACTCATAGTTTATCTATGGCCCATAAAGTTGGCTCATGGACTAGAGTGCATAGAAGTTTGTTTACTAGAAGTGAGTCTATGATTCGGTGTATCGGTCGTGGTATGAACCACAACTCATAGAACTAGTTGTAGAACCAATTTCTTTGACTTTCAGCAGTAGTTACTGACTTAGGCTATTCCCTCCTTCATAAAAAAATATTTTTACCCTATATCCACTAATTCTTGAGTCCAAAATTATAACCAAAAATAAGAAAATTAAGCTACCTACAAGTCCAGAAAGCTAAAAATTAAAAAAAACACAAATGTTATATCAGATATCTTGGGTTGCCTCCCAAGTAAGACCTAATTTGTTGTCTCAACATGACATGGGTAACTTAGTTACTCTAACTTTACCAAGTGCCCAAACTTCCATCTTCAAATCATCGAGCCTCTTCAAAGACTGACGAATATTAAAGATGACTTCTTCATCATTCAATTGATACTTGAGTTGGTATGATTCCATGTTCACTAATGCTCACTGGTGGTTAGGATGGGGCCTTCCCAAGATGATTGGGACCTCTAAAGTCAATATCATAGTCAAGAATCACGAAATTTGTGGGGAATATGAATTTTTCCACTTTAATGAGAATGTCATAAAATATCCCCACAGACTTCTTCACCATACTTTTAGTCATCAATAACAACATATTTGTTGGAGTAGGGGCTCTTAAGCCTAACATATTGAATATTGTAAGAGGCATTAGATTGATGCAAGAACCTAGGTCACACAATGCCTTTGAAAATTTCATATTTCTAGTGGTGCAGGGTATTGTGAATGCTTCGGGATCTTCTTTCTTTCGCACCAAGGACATCGTTGTAATCGCGCTGCAATGCTAGAGCTCTTGAGAGAACTCTTGGCTCATAGTGCTCTTCTTTGTAACCAAGTCCTTCATGAATTTTGCATAGTCGAACATCTTTTCCAATTTCTCAATGAGAGGGATGTTGATTGAAAGCTGCTTCAACATGGTGATGAAGTGCTGAAACATACTTTCCTCCTCCTTTTTTTGCGTCTCTAAAAGAAGGGGGGCAGTCTATCTTATGATCAAGCCTAGGTATTAGAAGTGACATGGCAAATGGGAACCAGAGTATCCCCAGACAAGACTCATCGCATCCATCTACACATCATCCATTCAGAAGCACTGTATTAATCAACAAGCACATAATTCTTAGGGAATAAGGCTTCTAACTCAAGCTATGGGGATGTCACATGAATAGGGATTTGCATTGATTCACACAACATATAGCACATAAGGATTAAGGGGCGGGTAAGTATCACTCATGCTATGGGGATAGAAGGGACTTAGGACTTTCTACATTTCCACATCTCAACATGAATATATCATCATATCATTAACATCAAGAGGTAGCCACAAGCAAATAACATAACCCATATGAAGCCCATACATAGAGTTTACACAATGTCCAACAATCTCTATAATTCATAGAATAAGAAGGGGGCCAAGACATGTCTAAGGCTCACCCTCAATGTAAAGGCATAAGTGATTATAACATATAGGTAGATGAAAAGTGAGTCTTGTGCTTTGAGTAAAGGACTCACCACTAGCAAGATCATGATCCAACTAAAGCAGCAAGAGGTAGATGAAGATATTCTCTAGGTCCAATATGGTTAGATCATATACGCAAATATTATGTGTTCGCAAGCTTGAATGTACTAAGTATTTGGGTATGCAGTACATATGAACTCATTAAACCTGCATTTAATTTTAGATGACAAGGGTACATATATAGAAAGAAATATATAAGCAAGGGAAAGTATTATATCAATATACCATGAAATCCATGATGCATGAAATGCCATAATACTTCAAAATAGAGTGGATGTGACCATAACCGACATCTCAAACTCATGCGAGCTATTATATGAAATTTGCCCAATAAAAGCCTCCCATCAGATAAGAGAAGATTACTTGCAAAAAGTAATCTACACCATACCTTATAACCTAGCTAGAGTTTACATGATGTCCAACAAATAACAAGCTCGTACATAGAACTTTACATGTTGTCCAAACTTGCCTCTATTCATACAATAGCATAGGGGCCAAGACTCGTCCCAGGCTCACCCTCAAAGTAAAGACATAAATGAATATAACATAATTGGTAGATGGAAGGTGGGCCTTGTCCTTGAAGCAAAGGACTTGCCACTACCAAGCTCAAATCCAACTTAGCCGGCAAGAGGTGGTTAAAGATAGTCTCTAGGCCCTGCATGGTTAGATCATGTAGGCAAAGAGTATGCATTAGTATGTTTGAATGTACTACAAATGTGGGCATGCAATACACATGAACTTAATAAACCTGCATTCGATGATAGATGACTAGGGCACATATATAGAAAGAAATATATAACCAAGGGACAATAATATATAAGTACACCATCAAATCCATGATGCATGTAATACCATTATACTTAAACGTAGAGAAGATGTGACCATAATCGACATCTCAAACATATGCAAGCTATTACATCAAATTTTCCTGATGAGAGCCTCCCATTGCGTGAGAGAAATCTACTTGCCAAAGCTAATATACATAACACCTCATAACCTAGTTATTTCAGTGTGATCGCTACCTTCCTTATGACCCAGTCTTTTCAGAAGGATTTCTATATCATAACCATCCCTTGAAAGTGCAAATCATATACCTGTATTGGCTTATAGTCATGTAACTTGGTACTGGGCTCTTAGAGATAGCCCCCATCCTACAAGTTCACTCAGTTCTAGGTCATCATCCCACAAGAATACAAAAACATAAACATGCTTTCAAAGTAAGCATAAGTCCTTTCAAATCTTTTCAACACATACTTAAGCTTAAAAGTCAAACATTCTTCATAATCATGTACACATAGACTCAAAAGTTGAATTATACTTCAATTGTCATACTTTGATACATAGGAATAACTCATTCACATATATCAAAAAAGTTTACTCAAAGAGCCATATCATAGACATTATGTTATCACATTCTTGTCATAAGCATACTTTTCATAAATATCATATTCATAAACATACTTGGGTTTTAACACACTTCATAATCTTCATGAAAACCAATGCTCATGTATGCATATAACATGAATGATGAGAGAATAACATGGATAATAGAGATTCATATTTAAATCAATTATATAATATGAAATTCAATTAAATTCACATTTAAATCATAGTTTAGATTACCCATTCTTAAATCAACATTTATAGGGAATAATGCATATTCAAATTCTCAAAATATCAATGCAATTCAACATATTTGGACTTAAACAACTTTAAAAACAACAATAGCTCATATCTCAATTGAATTTAATAAAAAAATAATTTTATAGACCCATATTCAAAGTTAGCTTGAAATTAATAAATCAAAGAATAAAATGCGTTTTCCAGTCTTCATGATCGGAAGGAACCATGAATTAATCCCACATACCTTAGGTAATATTAGAAGAATCAAGAAGCAATTGATTGCAGAAGAAAGTGTTCCTTGAATTCCCAAGTTGAATCTTCAATGGTACACTTGAGAGGAGTTCTTAGAAGAGATAATTTGAATACTCTAAGTGTTATGAATGAACTTGAATAAGAATAGAAGAGTTCTTTTAAGGGGTTTAGGATTTGTTAAAAAATCACAAACAACCCTTAGAAGTCACCAAAATAATAAGAAAGTCATTAATAAAACAAGCACTAAAAAGTGCAAGGTGTATCGTGAACAAGCTCCATGGTTCGTGCAAAGAACCATGGATCATGCAGAGCATCTGTGGAGATCTCCTTAGCCAAAACCAAGGGAAGAAAACATGGATAGGCTTTATGAAAAACGACATATCTTCTTGTTTCGAACTAAAAATTAGGTGAAATTGGATGCGTTAGAAAGCTAATTAAAAAAAATTCAATTTGGTAGGTCGTAGGACACTCTGTTCATTTTATGCAAGGAGATATGACCATTTGAATTTTATCCTTCTACTGATTCATATGAAAAACTTTGCCCATGGAATACATTTAAACTCGGTTTGATGTAGGAAACCTATGATGATCCCATACCATATAAATAAGCTTGATTGAACATGCGAAATTGATTTTAGCTTGATATAGATGATTCTAGAGAGATCCTTTGATTAGATCTTGAAAAGAGGTTTCGGAAAACATTTTGAACAAGTGAATGAAGAACTAAGCATTATGGAGCATATGGATGATATGGAAAGCATGGAACTGATTTTGAAGGATAATGGACTAGCACCAATTGAAAGGACCTCGAAAAGTCACTTGGGCATATCCACTTAAGCTCTTCACGAGTCGTATAGAGCTTCATGTACCATTTGAAGCTTCAGGAATCATACAAGCGTCTGTTCAAAGATACCAAGTTTCGTGGCAATGATTCCATACTTAAAAAAATTTTGGACCAACACCTTTGTGGGACCCCACACAAGTTATGCGGTGGTACAAAACCCATATGGGGGTCTGTGTGCGAGGTGACTTAGCAATAAAATGGCTTTAAATTCCAGGGCTCCTACCATAAGACAGTTCACAACTAGTGGTGCGCCCCATGAGCCATGAGGGGCTCAGTGGAGGATCACTTAGTTTTAAACTCCACAATTGGCCTAAACACACTAGTCACAAGGACAAGGACCACCTTAATGCACCCTCCTATGGCTCGTAAACTGCTCCACAACTCATGGAGGTTCCCGTGTGGTGACCCGTAGTCAAAAACTTTTGGGAACCAAATATCAACGCATTGTTAAGGCCTTACAAGGTCTAGGTTCTCACATAATCTACTTCTTTGGAACATTCATCCTTGTGTGTGCTAGAACATGGCTTGCAAGGCTTGACTTGAGCATGAAACATTTCAACAAATGACACAATGAAATACTAATCACTTGAAAATTATATATTCATTAAAATTCATTTCAAAACATTATTTTAGATACTTTTTGTGCACATATATGCATGCATGTCATGAAAGCATAAAAGCGAAAGAATTAGGACTATTTAGAACAAAAAGAACATAATACCATAGGCTTGAGTAGATTGGAAAAGATAGGGGTATCATCGCGTCATACTCCATTCCATTTCCCATGTAGCACTTTCAACAGATTCCTCCAAAGCACTTTAACCAAAGACACATCTTTGTTGTGAAGCCACTTTATTTGCCTATCAAATATCTCAACCGAAAATCCTCATAGGACAAGTTCTTCTCAACTTCAAAGCCTTCCAAGGGTACAATCGAACTAGGATCACTAATCATCTTTCTCAACATAGACACATGGAAAATCCAGGGGAATAGAACTCATCTCCAATGGCAAATCTAAACTATAGGCCACCTTGCCATTCCCTCAACTATCTCATAAGGGCCTACATATTGGGGACCTAACTTTCCCTTTTCACCAAAACACATTTGACCCTTCATAGGAGAAACCTTCACATACACCCAATCACAAACAAAACTCAAGGTCCCTCTCATTAACATCTGAATAAGACTTTTGATGATTTTGATCATCTTCAACCATTACAAAATCAATTTCACTCTTTCCATAGCGTCCAAGACCAAATTCGGGCATATAAAAGCCATTTCACCTAACTCAAACCACCGCACCGGGCACCTATACCTTCTTTCATACAAATCTTCAAATAATTTCATACCAATGCTAGTATTAAAATTATTGTCATAGGCAAACTCAATAAGTGGTAGATGATCATCCCAACTTCTCTTGAATTCTAACACACAATCCTCAACATTTCTTCCAAGGTTTGAATTGTTCTATTAGCTTGTCCATCGGATTGAGGAGGAAAAGCAATACTTGACTTCACCTTAGTGGCAAGACCTTTTTCAAAATAATTCCAAAAAGTGAGAAGAAAATTGGGTACCACGATCTGATATACTATGCATAAGCACATTATGCAATCTAACAAACTAACGAATATATAACTTAGCACAGTCCTTAGCATTGAAGGTTATCTTAACTGGTAAGAAGTGAGTCATTTTGGTCATTCTTTCAACAATTACCCAAATGGATCAAATTGCTTCAGGGTATGAGGTAACTCAATCAGAAAGTCCATATTCACATGTTCCCTATTTCCAAGTAGGAATTTCAATGTCTTGGGTTGAACAATAGAGCCTTTGATGTTCCACCTTCACTCGTTGGCAATTAGAGCACTTGGATACAAATTTAGCTATGTCAATCTTAATACCATTCCACCAATACATTTCCCTCAAACCCTAATACATCTTGGTAGATCCTGGTTTTACATAATAAAGAGATTTGCGGGCTTCACTTGACCACCTCTCTAAGACTATGAATGTCAAAAACACACAATTGATTTTGGTACCAAACAACACCATCTCCCCCTTAGGAGAAAACCACTATCTTCCTTTCAACAACCAAGCCCTTCCACTCAATTAATGATGGGTTCGAGTCTTATTTTTTTGTCTCGGTATCAACAACCATAGAAAATCTTGCACCATTCTGAACATGCATACTACCATCATTAGATTCACTTCAGCTATACCTCAATCTTGCAAAATGTTGTGCATCCCTCACCAACCCCCTTTTGACCTCATCTATATGATCAACTACAACATCTTCCTTATCCTGAATGCATTATAGGCCAAAAGTAACTTTTCCTATTCAATAGGGAGGGATGGAGATAGAAAACCTTAAGACACATTCCATGGCATGATAAGAATCATGAAAAAGTGAAACATTTCCTAAAATGCTTTGTTACCTCCTACACATAGATGTGGTATGCATCACACCCTTGAGAAAGACTCTACATGACAAGATATCTTAGACTCCTAGGAACATGTATAAACCTAATGCCCTAATACCATCTCTTTCATGACCTGACCCTACGGCGTAGGAGTGACATGGCAAATGGGAGCATGAGAGTCCCCAAACAAGCCTCATAGTATCCATTTAAATAATATTAGTTTGGTAGCGCACAATTAATCAACAAGCACATAACTCTAAGGGGATGGAGATTTTTACTCAACATATGGGAATGTCATAGGAATAGGGATATCATAAATTCACATAGAACATAAGGAGTAAGGGATGGGTATGCATAACTCACGTTATGGGGTTAGAAGAGACTTGAGACATTCCATATCTCCATGTCTTATCATAAACATATCATCATATCATCAACATCAAGAGATAGCCATAATTAGGAAAATAGTATAACACATAACAAGCTCGTACATAGAGTTTACATGATGTTCAACAATGCCTCTAATTTGTAGAATAGGGAAGGGGCCAAGACATGTCCCGGGCTCACCGTCAAAGTAAAGACATAAGTGAATATAACATAATAGGTGTATGGAAGGTGGGCTTGTCCTTGAAGTAAGGGACTCACCACTAACAATCTCACAATCCAACTTAACCGGCAAGAGGTGGTTGAAGATAGTCTCCAGGCCCTACATGGTTAGATCATATAGGCAAAGAGTATTCACTAGTATGTTTGAATATACTACATATGTGGGCATGCAATGCACATGAACTCAATAAACCTGCATTTAATGTTAGATGATATGGGCATATATACAGAAAGAAACATATAAGCATGTGACTATAATCTACATATTAAACTTACGCGAGCTATTTCATGAAATTTTTCTGATGAAAGCCTCCCATCAGGTGAGAGAAGATTACTTGCCAAAAGTAATCTACACCACACCTTATAACCTAGATATATTTGTATGATGGCCACCTTCATTATGATTAGATTTCTTTAGAAGGATTTCCATATCATAACCATCCTTTAAAGGGGCATATACATATACTTTTGCTGGCATATTGTCATGTGACTTGGGTACTAGACTCTTAGAGAGAGCCCCCATCCGACAAGTCCACTTATTTCTAGGTCATCATCCCACAAGAATACATATACATAACATGCTTTCAAAATAGGCATGGGTCCTTTCATATCATTTTAATACATACATAGGCTTAAAACCAAATGTTCTTCATAATCATCCACATTTGGGCTGAAAAGCAAAATCATACTTCAATTCATACTTTCATGAATAAGAATAGCTCATTAACATATATCAAAATGGTGTAAACACACAAAGTTTTCTCAAAGAGTCATATTATAGACATTATGTTATCACATTCTTGTCATAACCATACTTTTCATCAAATCATATTTATAAACATACTAGGCTCTTAACCCACTAGATAATCTTTATGAAAACCAATTCTCATGTATGCATATGCCATGAATGATGAGAGAATAGCAAGGGCAATAGAGATTCATACTTAAATCAACAAAATAATTTAAAATTCAAGTAAATCCATAAGTAAAATCATATTTAAATTATACTTTAGATTACACATGCTTAAATCAACAATTAAAGGGGACACTACATATTCAAATTCTCATAATATAAATGTAATTCAACATATTATGGCTTAAATCACTTTTAAAATATCAATTAAATATAGCTCATACCACAATTGAATTAAATAAAGAATAATTTAAAAGACTCATATTCAAAGTGAACTTGAAATTCAAAAATCAAAGAGTAAAAGAGTTTTAGGGGTTTTCATGGTTGGAAGGGACCACGAATCAATCCCACATGCCTTAAGTAATATTAGAAGGATCAAAATATAATTGATTGGAGAAGAAAACCTACCTTGATTTCCAAGTCGAATCTATAATGGCACATTTGATAGGAGTCATTAGAAGAGGGAATTTGAATATTCTAAGTGTTATGAATGAATTTGAATATAAGTAGAGAAGTATTGCTCTTTTCAGGGGTTTAGGATAGGTTAGAGAGTCACAAATGACCCTTAGAAGTCACAGAAAGCATGAGAAACTCATTAATGAATTGAGTACTAAAAACTACCCATGTGACTCATGAAGAAGATCCATGGTTCATGCAAAGAACCAAGGATCGTGTAGAGTATCCATGGAGCTCGCTTTGCCAAAACTGTGGGAACACAACACAAATGAGATTTATGAATACGGGCATAACATCTTTATCCGAACTCAAAATTAGGTGAAATTGGATTTGTTGGAAACCTAATTCAAATAGGTTCAATTTGGTAGGTCATAGGCTACCCAGTTCATTTTGTGAAAGGAGATATAACTATTCAAAATTGATCCTTCTACTGATTCATATGAAAAACTTAGCCCAAGGAATACATTTGAACTTGGCTTGATGTAAAAGATACATGATGACCCTAAACCAAATAAACAAGCTTGGATTGAACTTGAAAGTGAATTTATATTGAGTCAGATGGTTCAACGGAGATCCTTTGATTAGAGCTTGAATAGATAATTCGAAAAGCATTTTGAATGAGTGTATGAGGAACTAAGCATTATGGAGCGCATGGAGTGATATGGAAAGCATAGAACTAATTTGGGAGGTTAAAGGACTAGCCCCAATTGAAAGGACCTTGAAAGGTCTCTTGGGCATCTCCACATAAGCTCTTAACGAACTATATAGATCTCACCGACCATGTGAATCTTCACGAGTTGTACAAGCGTCTATCTAAAGATACCAAGTTCCAAGATAGTGATTCCATACTTAGATAAATTCCAAACTAACATCCTCATTGGACCTCACACGAGGCATATGGTGGTCAACAACTTGTATAGGGGTTTGTATGTGAGGTGTGGTAGCCAAAACTTCTTTTAAAGCCCAAGGCTCCTACGATGAGCCACTTCACGGCAAATGGTGAGCCCTATGAGTCATGAAGGGCTCAGAGAAGGGTCACTTAGTCTGGAACTCTACCATAGGCCGAAAGACAACTACTCACTAGGACAAGGTCCACCTCAATGCACCCTCTTATGGCTTGTGGACTGCTCCACGGCTAATGGAGGCGCTAGTGTAATGATAACTTTGTCAAAAACTTTCGAGAATCGAATTTGCATGCATCCTTAAGGGCTTACAAGGTTTGAGTCCTTATAGTCTAGGTATGTGTTTCAACATCCATGGAGACACTTCCTCATCGCTCTCCCCATCCTTGGCGCTAGCATTTTCCATCTCTATATCCTTGCTATCTACCATCTTCTCACGAATCTCATCATTATTAACTTTTATTGACGGATTAATAGTCTTTATACCACCATGTGTCATCACTATCATGCATTTCCCCTCATTCTTCAGATTCTAGCTGGAAAATATACCTTTCTAATGTTGGTTCAATTAAGCCAAAATTTGACCAAACTATTGATGTTGTTGCTTTATAGAAACCAAATAAATCTCGATCTTCTTATTATTGTTGGAGATATCAAATTTCATACTGTTTAAGGCCTCATCCAGAGACTCAGCCTTCTTCAATATTCTATTGAGCATCTTCTCAATTCATGAACCACGAACCCCAAAGTCACAAACGTATGGTGGTACATACAGACCATTTCTATTGCCATATTTGCTTTCCCAATTGGCATCTCTATCCAGGCCCCTATTCCTGTCATAATAGCCTCCTCGAGTTGCCTTTGTTGAAGTTTCGACATTGATTTTCTTGACCTTGGCCCCAATAGTCCTGATTGGACTCTTGGACTTTGGTCTAAACCCGCCACCCCATATGATCAATGACAAAGCAAGTGTCCTCTCCATAGTAAGGTTCCTCATAAACAGGCACTCATAGAGATTATGATTCACTGTATTCATGTGCTCCTAACTTTGCTTTATCAACAACCGCACATAAGTGCTAATCTAAGCTAGATCTTACATGATCTCCTCATTTATATTTGCCTGCTCAGAGTTTTTACTAACTAAGAAAGAGCTTTTAATTATCGACTTTTCTCTCATCCCCCATTCATAGAGAGTCTTAAAAATCTTCTCCAACCAGTCAGCTCTGAACATAAATGAACAATGTAAAAATGAGCCTCTCATAATAGTGTTAGAAATAGCTATGTTGTTTTCATTTAATGCTCGATAGAAGATTTCCACCAAGGTGTAATCAGCGATCTTTTTGTCAAGGACACTCCTCAGGCATTTTGTAAACCTCTCCCCTATAATGCTGATCGAATTTCCAAGCAACTGCTTAAAGTTGTTGATTTGATCCTTCAACTTCAACTTCTTAGATATAGAAAAGAACCCCTCTAAAATAGCCTTCCACATTTTAGCCCAAGTGGTGATTGAACTCTATGGGAGCTCAAATAACCATATAGTGTTGCTTTGCCTATTAGAGACAATAGGAAGACACAGAGCCCAACAATATCCATGGATACATTTTTACTCCCCACCATAGTCTTGTAAAGGAAGACAATTTTGTTAGATGGTTATACAGATCCTCTAATGGTAAGCTCGCAAATAACCCTCTATTCTGTAGCATTTGAGGTAACCCACTCGAATTTACAAATTTTAGGTCAACAGGTTAAGGATGTAACACAATAGCTCTTATGACATCCATCGCGATAGGTTCAAGCCTTTGTTGATTCCATATGTTAGCTGCGGCTTGAACATCCTATGGTGGCAAATTCACATCCTCAAGTGGTGGTGGTGGGTTATCATTATTTGTATTCAACGGTGCATTCGCAGCATCATTTGCAGCGTTATTCACATTGTTTTGGCCATTCTTCTGGGTGTCTTATGCATCTTAAGGTCAAATGGAGTCAAGGGGTTGCCTCGACTATGAATGTACTGCATACACTATATCGGTACTCTGAAAGACAAGAAAACCAACAAGAAATATAAAATAAGAAAATAAGGATTAATTCACGAATTACCCAAATTAAACTAAACTAAAAGCCAAATTCCCTGGGCATAGTCTCAAAATTTTAAAGTCACACAACCTACACCTCCTTTTGAAGGTATAAGTGATCGTTGTCAAAATATATGACCTAACCAAGGTTAGTGTCGACCCTACAGGAAATATTTTCTAGATCTGGAGTAACTACAAGCAATTCAAATGAGTTAACCTATTTATCTCCCGAAAGAGCGGAGAATTTTGTAATTGAAATAAACCTAAACTAGAAGCAAGTGTTATGAAAGCAGAGAGAAAAAACACTAGGGTATTATGTACCCTCTAAATTGCTAAGTTAGTAGTACCAAATATTCATAATATTTTCTACTATGTAGCATATATAACTAGTAAGTTAAGTTTACCAATCCCTTTGACTCAGGCGACAGGTGAATTTTACTGCGTGGTTTAATCCATCCCCATAGTGTGACATTACTAACGCTTACTTTTTGTTCTAGTACAACCTCTCTTTGATCAAGTTAGGTTAACTAGATGAGAGAGATCACATCAAATCCTATTAATTAATCTTTCTTCCTATTCTTTACTACCTTGATCTAGTCAGTACGAATTAGGTGGGTTCTAATGTTGGCCACAAATAAAAGGAATTCAAAATGAAGAGAATTATTAAATGCATGAATGTACACTTTCTAAGAATTATGGATTATACTATTTTACCTTGTTAGTTCTTCATAGTTCTCACAACCCTAGTTGTGGATTTAGCTATGCATAATCATTATAGGTGAAAGAATTATGCTATGGAATAACATAATTAAACACTTACAATGATGAATTTAAGAACAAGAAATCCAAAGATCTCCACAAGAAAACACAATATAATAATCTTTATGTAAAATCACAAAATAATAAGTCTCAAAGTTGTTTTTGTCCTCTCTTGCACGTCTCCTTGCCAGGGTTACTCGAAAAACCTATTTTAAATATGTAAAATACAAATCCAAAATGGAATAGGAAAACTAGATTTGGCAACTTCTGCGGATGGGGTTACAGGACGTGTATGAAACCATGCTCCGTACCTGGGCTTTGTACTCTGAAATTTCCAAAATCAGACTTCAATTTCATGAGACCTCTCTTACAGACCGTCTTCTGAGTTATGGCCTATAGAGGGATTTGTCTGCTAACTTCCCTAAAACTCTTCAAAATCTGGTCCTCTAGGAATGACCCTATCTATGATTCATGAACAAATCCATGGCTCATCTGATAGGTCATGGATGCAATATCTGAAACTTGGCCTTTCACTGGATCTGACTCACGAAATGAACCTCTAACTTATGAATTGAACCACTTCTCTTAGAGTTGCCCATAAATCCTCAAAAAAAACTAGAATTCTACAAAATTTGACCCAAAATAATAGCAAATCCTATAATCCTGCAAAATAAACATAAAGACACATTACACCCACTAATATTATTTTGAGAACGCACAAAATTCTTAGCTTTAAGCATAAAAAGTGCTATATTTTTGTAGCACATCAATCAATGAGGAAAAATAGATGATAATACATCATAGAAACATCAATAAATTCATATAAATGTAACTTTGTATTCTTAAAGAACTTTAAAAAAGCTAAAACTATTACAAGGAGGGACTTTGTGGGTGGAAGGTACCCACAAATCTAGCTTGCATACCTTGATTAGGAGCAGAAGAAAAGGAACATGAAGTCTTGGGAAGATCCTTAGAAACCCTATCTTGCCTTGTTCTTCTTGAGAGTGTTCTTGACATAGGGATTCTTAGAGAATGAGGTGAATGTGGGATTCTTGGAGGATTTTGGTTCTAATATAAGGCTTATTAAACCTCAAAACAACATGGTTTTATGACGAGGGCACATAGAAAGAACAAAAATGCCCTTCATTAAAATTGTCGGATCACAATCCAAGACCCATGAGATGACCCCAAAAAGTGCCTGAAAATGTGCCTTGGAATTGTAATATCCATATATCTCAATATCCTTGTGTGATATCAAAAATGTAACTTTATATTCCGAATTAAGTGGCAAAATCGAGTGGGGAATAGGTCTAACTCAAATTTTAGAGCAATCGTATCAAAATTTAAAAATCCAAAAATGATGAATTGTAGTGTTAATCCGCGTCCTTGGCATGACGCGGCTGCAGTGCAGACCAATGTATAAATTGTGATAGTTCTATTTTTTGGTCCAAGGCTTTTGGGTCTTGGGCCTAAGTCTTCCCATTTGTGAAAATACCTATACTTAGGCATATTTCACCTTCATATCATACAAGACATTCCCAAATACTCTCTCAAATACCTAGACAAATATCTCTCTAAAACTTCAAGTGTCAAATAGCTTTTTGGATCTTAAGGAATTCACTCATGTTACAACCCAAGCCTAGGGCCTAGATGTGATAGGCAAATAGGGAACCTAAAAGGAGCCCAAACAAGCCTCTTAGCATATAATCACATATCCTTGATCGCTGAAGCAAGTAAATGACACAAAAAGGTTAGAAATAAGGGGCATAGGGACTGAGGGAAAGCTTAATATCATAAACATCAATGAGAAAGAGAGTGAAGGCTCATAGCATAGTTACATAACATGTATAACAACACCTCTACAGCATAGATAAGAGCGGGGGCCAAGATAATCAACATAGCTCACCCTGATAACATGCAAAGTAGAGATGGTACCAACATGAGTGACATGTACCCCTCAAGATCATTCACAAGGAATCAAGCAAAATACCTCCAAGACCTACAAGCAATGTTCATGATCAAGAAAGCATTAGAGGAGCATCAGGGTCACCAAAGAAAGGCTTACAATGTGTGGAAGGTCTATCAAGACGAGAAGAATGAAGAAAAGTGGCCATGTGTGCAAATGGCTACTACTTGAATTCAAGGATTTGAAAAGAAGTCAACCAAACAACGCCCTTACTCATTAAGGGTAGAATGTAAAGAAAATGTCTTCTTTTATTTACTTAGTATAAATAGACTTTTTTTCATCATTTGGAAGATTTAGACTTTGTTGAATATTGAATTGTGAAATTGTTGTATATTCTTAGTTGAGTAATTAGAGAGTAATTAGGGTAAACTCTTGTAATTTTTAGTTAACTTGTTTGATTGGTTAATTGAAGGTTGCCCATTTGTAGTTCTTAGTTTTCTTCAATTTTTCCTTCTAGGATTTGATTTGAGTTGTTGAAATTAATTGAAAGGTAAGGGTTTTAGTCCCTTGTTGCCCATAATTTCAATAGCTTGAATTTAATCCACATATCATTCTATCTTTATTCCCTTTTCCATTTCTTTCTCGTTTGTTCTTTATCATTTGGTATCAAGAGCTTAGGTTTATATTTGTTTTCACAAATCTAGGTCTTGGAATTTTGATCCACTCAAAAATTCAAAAATCCGAAAAGGAAAACCAAAAACACTTTTATTTGATTTGTTGTTTTTGACACTATATTTTTGTTCAATAGTGTTTTTTGAGCCTAAATCTCAAATTTTATTCAATTTGGAAATGTGGAAGTGAAGTTGCCATTGAAGGGTTTTGAACATTCAAACTTTTCAAATTTTGAAAGTGGTTCCTTGATTAAGAAGAAATTTAAGGTTAATGATCATTAGAGTTTGTTCTCTACATCAAGGGGAAGCTAATCCTAAATTTTGAGCTAATTCTGGGTCGATTTGAAGGTGTTGGGATTTAGCATGTGCTCTTGGTATTCTTGAAGATATTCAAGTGTTTTTGAAGAAAAATAAGACCAAAAGGTACATTTGATCCTTTTTGTTTCAAGTCAAAGTTGGTCAAGGTGTTAGTTGGCCCCTAGTGGAAATTTGAAAAAAAAAATTAGCAAAAAATTTCAAAAAAGAAATTAATTTACATGTCAGTGCCAACTCAGCACCAACTCAGCACCAGTCAGTGCCAAGGCAGTGCCAACTCAGCACCAGTCAGTGCCAAGGGAGTGTCCAATAGTAAGTCAGCGAAGGGGAGCCTTCCAGACGTGCCATGTAGCACTATTTGTCAATTTCAGAGACCAAAATCTGCAGAGGTTTTACACCCCTAAATTTTTCTAAGTATGGGAGGTTTTTGGGGCATAAAAATTTTTCATTGAATCCAAACGAAGTTATTCTTTTTTTAAAATTTTTGTACTTTGATGCTCCAACTATTTAGCAAGTAATTAACATCTTTAACTACTTGTTAACTATTTTTAATCATCATCTAGAATAGTTGCAATATCAATGGTAATGTCACACATCGTATTGGGTTAGCATGGACTAAATGGAGGTTTGCATCTGCAGTATTGTGTGATAAGAAGATACGATCTAACTCAAAGTCAAGTTCTATAGATTGGGATTCCACTTGGTATGTTTTTGTTGTTGTTTTGTCACTCATTTTTCTTTCACTCCTCAACTATTTAACTACTAATTAACATCTTTAATAACTTGTTAACTAGTTTCTAAATATTAAATCATCATTGATTCTTCAAATTAGGTAACAATAAGTACCTTCTTCTACTTTTGTTACTTTTAGGTTTTTTTAGTCCGATATTTCTTGTGCCTCTTTCTTCTAGTTATTCTTCTTTATTCATGTTCCTAAGCTTTGTTTGAGTTATCCTTCTTTCAAGTGTCATAAGAATCCACTCCATCGCAAAGGATAGTTGATCTTGAATTGATTGAGCGGAGCTAGTTCATTATCAATTTTAAGACGACACCATAGAAAGTTCGTTGAGTGTTACATACGAGTGATGCGAGGCTTTTGCTACTAATCTTGTTTGTTGAGTTTTGTAGTTATCATGTCTAATACAAGTCCAATAGGGTAAGGTTCAAAAAACATCATGGAAACTCTTGCTTACATCTCCAAACAAATAGCAGAAATGGATGGAAGGATGAAAGGTATGGAGGAATGGTTGGTACGGGTGGAGAATGAGAATACCGGAAAAGCAATTCAACCCAAACATGAGAAGATAAGGAGGGCATCGATGCATTCCACAACCATTATCCTCGGACAAACCCATAATCTATGTTTTCCTCCACAAAGCCAAACCCAAAACTACCAAAACCCCCCTTTCCAAATGAACAACAATCCAAACCATCCATGACAAGCTACTCCACACCAAAACCCACAACCCTATCACCCTTCACAAGAGAATATTCCTTTTGTGGCTAACCATTTCCATTAACAAACTACATTCCAAAAGTCATCAAATGTATCTTCTAATACATGTCACCCATCACCTCCACCAAATGCACCACAAATTCCCTTCCAAGATTACCAATACCAAAATCCTCTCTATGATGAAATGTATAAACATCTCAACAATGATGAGTTTTGGGAGCATGGGGGTAAGGATACCTATTTTTTCCATCAATCTCTGATGGAGCAAAAGATTCACTATTTTTTGGCTTTGGGGTATGATGGAATAAAGAAAAATGGCTCTTTAAACTGTCCGCGCTTCTTTCAATTGTGAAGTAGCAGTTAGTTACTGCAACTTTCGATGCTCATCATGGATCATTCGGAAACAGTCGCGCTATGTTTTTAAACATAGGGGTCAAGCTCCGTACATCTGACCCCCCTTACCCGGCAATGGGTGGGAGCCTTTTGAGGCTATAGGGTAATGTTGCTGTTGTTGTTGTTGTTGGGGGTAAGGATACCTATGGATTACAAAGGTAAGGAGTCCAACCTCTAGGCTTGGGGTGGGATCATGGCATTGAGGCCGAGATTATGGGTATAGAGAAGATAGAATATGGAATAGAGGAGATAGGATGGGATACAGAGGAGATAGGATAGGAAATAGAGGAAATAGGTTTGGGGAGAGGAATGATCAAGATAGTGTCTTGAACACTATCAAGGTTACATTTCCAAGGTTCAAAGGAAGTAGTGACCCCTGATGAGTTCTTAGATTGGAAAATCCAAAGTGAGCAGATCTTTCTCACAAATAATATCACGAAAACAGTGAAGGCGAAGTATGCTCTCACACAATTTGAAGGATATGTATCCACTTGGTGGGAGTCTAAGAGGAGGGAAAGGGAGAGCTATCACATCTATTGATTACCTACTTAGCAAGAGTTGATTGCACTTATGGAATTGAGATACTCGACTCCAAACAACTACAAAGAGGTACTCAAGAAGGTTTTTGTGTTGAGGCAAAGTACAAAAAGTGTTGAAGAGTATTATGGTGAGTTTGAGAACTTGAGAATGAAGTCTAAAATGGAATAGAACATGTAATGTATGATGATATGATTTGTGGCCAACTTGATGTATGATATCTTGGAACCATTAAAGCTTAACAACTATGAAACATTTGAAGCAGCTTTCCATGATGCCTCAAAGGTAGAAGTAGATTTGAAAGAAGTAAAATAATACAAGGCCAAAGGTTCTTCAACTTCAACATGGGACAAATGAAGAGATAATTGGAAGACATCATCTTTTAGAGAGAAACCGAAGGGTGGTGGTCAAGCTACTAAAGTTAAGCTTGATCACAAATCCAAGGCAACAGAGGAACCAAAAGGATGTAAGTATGCTACACCTAACTTTCCTCGTCCCTCTACAATTCAATGCTTTAGATGTCAAGGGAGGGGACATGTTGCTGGTGAGTGTCCAAATAAGAGGATGATTGTTGCTCTTCGGGATGGTATAAGGCAGATGATAATGAAGAAGGTGATGAAAAAAATGAGAGTGAGGGAGATAGTGGCGAGGTAGATTCTTTGGAAAATGAAGAAGAAAGGTTGGATGAGAGGGTAAATTTTGCTTGTTTCATGGGGAAAAGAAAATCTTTAGTTGATAATGATAAAGACTTGAAGGTGAATTCGAATCTTTCATATGTGACTAGAAAAATTATGGGAGCCCATGCCAATGGAGAGCTTGATCAAAGGGAGAATCTATTTCCTGTTAGATGCAAAATTCAAGACAAAGTGTGTTTTTTAATCATTGATAGTGAAAGGTGCACTAATGTGGTGAGTAGTTCTTTGGTGGAATGTATGGGAATTCCAACTACAAAGTACCCCAATCCTTACAATCTACAATGGCTCAATGAGAGTAGAGAAATGAGGATCCTAAAACAAGCAAGCATTCGGTTTAGTGTGTGTAAGTACAATGAAGAATTGACTTGTGATGTTGTACCCATGTTGGCATGTCATATTTTGTTGGGGATACCATGGCAATTTTATAGGGATGATGTGCACCATGGTAAATCCAACAAATAAACTTTTGTGATTGAAGGTAGAAAGTATATTCTTGCACCTCTTACTTCATACCAAGTGAGAGAGGATTATTGGGCTATGAAGGAGCTTCGGGAGAAAATAAAGGTGATGGAGGCAAAGGGGGATGGTGGAAGTTCCAAATGCCTTATCAACACCCATCTTTTAATACATGCTAAACAAAATACTAGCACTTTACCTAGTATTGTTTCTTTTCTTTTGCAGATATATGACAAGCAAGTCAAGGAAAATGTGGGCTTTAATGCCCTATCAAGAAGGTTTATGTTGGAGACTACCTTGACCTCTAAAATGATGCCCCAAGGTAAGTATATCTCTCCCTACTCCTAGTGGCCCATGGATGGACATCTCTATGGATTTTGTGTTGGGCCTTCCTAGGACTATAAGAGGACATCATAGCATATTTGTGATAGTGCATAGATTTTCTAACATGACTCATTTTATTCCATGCCATAAATGTGATGATGCATCCCATGTAGCATCTTTATTTGTCATCAATTCTCTTAAATAGCATGGAGTCCCTCAAACCCTTGTTAGTGATAGGGATTCCAAAATTCTTTGTCACTTTTGGAAGAGTCTGTGGGGTACACTTGGTACCAAATTTATGTTCTCTACTTCTTGCCACCCACAAACGTATGGACAAATTGAAGTAGTCAATTGGACTTTTGGAAGTGAGCTTTGGTGCATGATTAGATGGACCCCAACTACTTGGGAAGACTATTTACCCTTGATTGAATTTGCATATAATTGGTCCTTCCACTCCTCTACTGGAATATCACTATTTGAGGCATGTTATGGCTTAAAACCTTTTGTTTCCACTAACTATGACTCCTTTATCTAGTAATGTTGTTTTGAGCCTAGAAGTCATGCAAAGGGCAAAAGAGATGATGAGCATTCATGCCAAGGTTGAAGAGACCAATGAAATGAACAATTCTGAGGTGACTATTCGAAAGAATTGGAGGAGGAAGAAAGTGATCTTTAGCCCAAATGATTGGGTGTGGTTAGAAAGGTTTCCACATGTTTGAAAAAGAAAGCTAAGCCTAAGAGAAGATGGATGTTTCAAAATACTCAAGAGAATCAACGACAATGCCTACATGATTGGCTTGCCAAGTAAGTATAATATTCATAATATTTTCAATTTTAGTGATTTATCTCCTTGTATTGTAGGTTAATCTTTAGATCCGAGGATGAATCTTTTTCAAGAAGGGGAGGATGATAACATGCAAAGTAGATATGGTACCGATATGAGTGGCATGTACCATTCAACACCATTCACAAGGAGTCAAGTAAAATATCCCCAAGACCGACAAGCAATGTTCATGAATAAGAAAGCATTAGAGGAGTGTGAGGGTCACCAAAGAAAGGCTTATTATGTGTAGAAGTCCTATCAAGGTGAGAAGAAAGAAAAAAACAAGTCATGTGTGCAAATGGATACTACTTGAATTCAAGGATTTGAAAAGAAGGTAACCAAACAACGCCCTTACTCATTAAAGGTAAAATTATAAAGAAAATGACTTCTTTTATTTACTTAGTATAAATAGTCTTATTTTATCATTTGGAAGATTTAGACTATGTTGAGTATTAAATTCATAAATTGTAGTTTCTTCTTATTTAAGTAATAGTGAGTAATTAGGGTGAACGATTAGAATTGTTAGTTGACTTGTTTGCTTGGTTAATTTAAGGTTGCCCATTTGTTGTTCTTAGTTACCTTCAATGTTTCGTTCTAGGGTTTAATTTGTGTTGTTGAATCAATTGGGAGGTGAGGGTTATAGACCCTTGTTGCCCATAATTTCAATTGCTTGAATTTAATCCGCATATCCTTCTGTCTATGTTCCATTTTCCCTTTCTTTCTTATTTGTTCTTTATCACACCCTCATAGTAAAAGTATACAATAAAGAAGGAGAGTAACTATACATAGCATAAGAACATAGTCAATTGTCCTGGAATGGAGGACTCACCAACTAGATTGAGAGATATTATATTAGCCACGCGGAGGAAGAAAATGATCTCATGGAGCTCCTCCTACGTGTTAACATCATGTAGGCATAGAATATGCGTTTGTACATTTGAATGTACTAAGTATGTAGGATGCAATGCAATAAGAGGTAGGCAACATAGTCAAAATGCATAATTATAAGCAATGAATAGCATAATAAAAATATGACATGTACGAATGACGCTTGAAGTAGAACATGCTTACAATCTAAATCAACTTGTATAGATCATAATGCATAAGTGTGGGAAGAGACCTCAACCGACACAGAATAATACCAAGTGAGCCACAACTTGGAATCCTGATGATTACCCCTCACTGGTAAAGAGGAGGTCTACTTGCCAAGGTAAACCATACTCAACCTTATGGGTCAGCCACATTTTGGTTTAAGTAACACTCCTTACGGGGTCCCTCCCCATTTCGAAAAGGATTTATGACAATATCTCACCTTATGGGGTCCCGCCCCATTTTGGATTAAGTGACCTTCCTTACGGGGTCATGCCCCCTTTTAGAAAGGAACTTAAGAGAAAGTGTACTAAATGGATCCACTAGTATCGCAAGGGTATAACATAGTCCTATGGTGGTATATAGTTCAAGGAAAGAGAGCAAACCCTCCATCCATCAGTGCTAAGCCTAATCACACAATATATATAAGTTAATCATAGCGTTAGTAATTTGCAAAAAGCATAGCAACATGACACGAATATTTGTATAATATCTTGGCCTCTAATGGTGAGCCCAACTTCAAACATAAGAATAGTTCGTCATCAAACATTACCCTTACATCAACATCAATATTAAAGGGCACACAAGAGGTAAAATCAATAAGAAAGGGCTTAAACTCGGTTTTACAATATCATCAACATTTTCATGAGTTAAACATATCTATAGAAAGCTCACAATCATCACAGAATCAATTGGATCAAAAATCAACCAATAGATCATAAAAACTTAAAGAATCCTTAAAAAATGCATTTCATCAAACACTTGGTGGGTGTGAAATGCTAGTGTAAAACTATGCAATTCAAGAGTGTAATCATGCAAGACAATTCAGTGTAAAACCATCAATGGATACTTGGTAGCACCCTCAATCAATATACATCAAAAACATTCATCAAATCTCACAATAGATCTTTGTTTCATAGATCAAAACATGCTAATACAATCACAATTTCATAAACCCCAATATAGTATACAGTGAAATTCATAATAAGTAAGACCAGTGAGTAAATCAACTTTACATCATGCAGTTTTAGGTAAAACGAAGCCTGGGCATCATGGGTGAAAGGAACCCATGAAGGAAACCCACATACCTTGAATTTGGAGGATCCTTGAAGGAGATTGAAAATGGAGACTTGAAGCTTGAATGCATTCCCAAAGATCTAGAAAGGGTTTTTGTCACTTGAATTTTGAGAGAAATATTGTCTAAGAGTTTGAGTGATTATTGGGGAATGCCGTGCATTTTATGAGGGTGAAATATGGTTAAATATAGGTATTTTCATGTATGGGATCACTTAGGCCCAAGATACAAAAGTCTTGGACAGAACTTGAACAACTGGACAGAAAATATACACAAGCGCATTGCCCCTACATCGCAAATACCTCACTGGAATTTTATACTTTGAAAATTGAAATTGTGACTTGTTTGCTCTAAAATTGGAGTTAGACCCTTTTCTGACTAAAATTTTCCCCTAAACAAGAGTATAAAGTCAAATTTCAAAATAATGCACAGATTTTGAAATATAAAGAAATTATGATTTCGGGCACTTCCGATGCACTTTTTCGTGCACTTTTTAGGGTCATTTCAATATCTCCCCCTTGGGAACATTCATCCCCGAATGTCAAAGAAAAGCATATATAAAGAGTAATTATAAAGAAATCAGTCCCAACAAAAATGCATCAACACACTCAAAACATCATTTTCAAAATCTCAACATAAGTGTTAAAATCATCATGAGCTTGTCAACATAAACATGAATGCATGCAATGACACAGGGGCTAAAACGTAAGACTTGATATCATAAAAGGACTTGATGTATTATCATACGCTTGAATAGAATGAATGAGATACTGATATTGCTACTCCATTCCCGCTCCGGCTCACCCATGAAACTCTTTTGACTTGACGATTCTCCTAAAGGGTCTTGGCAAATACTACATCCTTATCAATCAACTTCACCACCCATATGTCCATATATCTCCACCAAAAACTTCTCCTAAGCCAACTTATCCTCCACAACACCCACAAATGTCAAGGAGTTCTATAGCACTAGAGTCACCAACATATCCCCTTAATCTAGAAGCATGAAGAACCGGACAAACCACATTCACATCCCTAGGTAATTCCAATCTTTATGCAATCTCACCAATCTTCCTCTGCACTCTATAAGGACTCACAGTCATAAACTAATTTGTCAACCTTAAACATACATTGATAACATGTAAAGTAGAGATGGCACCAACATGAGTGGCATGTATCCCTCAAGACCATTCACAAGAAAAAGATCTCCGAGACCTACAAGCAATTTCCATGAACAAGAAAGCATTAGATGAGCTTGAGGGTCACCAATGAAAGGCTTACAATGTATGGAAGGTCTATCAAGGTGAGAAGAAGGAAGAAAAGAGGTCATGTGTGCAAGTGGCTACTACTTGAATTCAATTATTTGAAAAGAAATCAATCAAACAAGGCCCTCACTCATTCAAGGTAAAATTCTAAAGAAAATGTCTTCTTTTATTTACTTAGTATAAATAGACTTATTTTATTATTTGGAAGACTTAGACTATGTTGAATGTTGAATTCACAAATTGTAGTATCTTTTTGGTGAGTAATTAGGTTGAACTCTTAGAATTGTTAGTTGACTTGTTTACTTGGTTAATTGAAGGTTGCCCATTTGTGGTTATTAGTTTTCTTCAATTTTTCCTTTTAGGGTTAAATTTAAGTTGTTAAAATCAATTGGGAGGTGAGGCTTTCAGTCCCTTGATGCCCATAATTTCAATAGTTTGACTTTAATCCACATATCTGGGTTTTATTTGGGTTGTTGAAATCAATTGGGAGGTGAGGATTTTAGTCCCTTGTCCATAATTTTAATAGTTTGAATTTAATCCACATAACCTTCTATCTTTGTTCCATTTTTCCTTTCTTTCTTGTTTGATCTTTATCATTTGGTTTCAAGAGCATAGGTTTAGATCTAGGTCTTGGAATTTTGATCCACTCAAAAATTAAAAAAACCAAAACAAAAAGAACCCAAAAAATTTTTATTTGATTTGTTGTTTTGACACTAGATTCTTGTCAAAAATCTTTATCACTAGGGTTTTTTGAGCCTAAATCTCAAATTTCATTTAATTTGGATTTGTGGAAGTGAAGTTGCCACAGAAGGGTTTAGAGCATTCAAACTTTTCAAATTTTGAAATTAGGTTCTTTGATTGGGAAGAAATTACAGTTTATGATCGTTGAGGTTTTTTCTCAACATCAAGGGGAAGCTAATCCTAATGTTTGAGCCAATTTCTAGTTGATCTGAAGTTGTTGGGATTTAGTGTGTGTTCTTGGTGATCTTGGTGTTCTTAAAAATATTCAAGTGTTCTTGAAGAAAAAGAAGACCAAAAAGTACATTTTATCCTTTTTTATCAAGTCAAAGTTGGTCAAGGTGTTGGTTGGTCCTTCATGGAAATTTTTTAAGAAAAAATTTAAAAATCAGAAAAAAATTCAAAAAAAATTAATTTCCACATCAATACCAACTCAGCACCAACTTAACACCAGTCAGCACCAACACAGCGCCCAGCAATGAGTCAGCAAAGGGGAGCCTTCCAATGGTGCTATTGGTCAATTTCAGAGGCCAAAATCTGTAGAGTTTTTACGCCCCTAAATTTTTCTTAGTATGGGTGGATTTTTGGGCATAAAATTTTTCAAAGTGTCAAAACGACGTGATTTTCTTAAAACAAATTGTGCTTCGATTTTAATTTTGCAAGTAAATAACATCTTTAACTATATGTTAACTAGTTTTAATCATCAAATCATCAAATCAAACCCCTTTCTAGTCATGAACACCTTAAGGATTCAAAAAATTTTGTAAGTGTCCGAACTCAATTCTTCTTCTTTGTCACTCATTTTTCTTTCATTCCTCAACTATTTAAAAACTAATTAACATCTTTGTTTACTTTTTTACCAGTTTTTAATATTAAATCATCTCTTTGATTCTTCAAATTAGGTATTAACAAGTAATCTCTTCTAGTTTTGTTACTTAGTTTTTTTTGAGTCTAACATTTCTTGTGCCTCTTTTTTCAAGTTTTTCTTCTTTTATTCATGTTCCTAAGCTTTGTTTGGATCGTCCTTCTTTCAAGAGTCATAAGAATCCAATCCACCATAAAAGATAGGTGACCTTCAATTAATTGAATGGAGCTAGTTTACTATAAATTTTAAGACGACGTCATAGAAGGTGCATTGAGAGTTACATACGAGTAGCGTGAGGCTTTTGTGACTAATCTTGTTTATTGAATGTTGTAGGTATCATGTCTAACACAAGTAAAATTGGGGAAGGTTCGGAAAACATCATGGAAAATCTTGCTTACATCTCCAAACAAATAGGAGAAATCAATGGAAGGATGGGCGGTATGGAGGAAAGGTTGGTATTGATGGAGAATAAGAATCAAGGGAATGTGATTCAACCCAAAAATGATGATATAAGGAGGGTATCGATGCATTCCACTACCATTAACCCGGGATAAACCCACAATCTATGTTTTCCTCCACAAAGCCGAACGAAGCTACCAAAACCCCACTTTCCATATGAAGAACAATCCAAACAATCCAAGGCAAGCTACACCACACCCAAACCCACAACTGTATCACCCTCCATAAGAGAATCTTCATTTTGTGGTGAACCAAGTCCATTACAAAATTCTATTCTAAAATGCATCAAATGCATCTTCAAATGTATGTCACCCATCACCTCTATCAAATGTACCACAAATTCCCTACAAATATTACAAATACAAAATTCCTCTCTATAATGAAATGTATGGAATCTCAACAATGATGAGTTTGGGAGCATAGGAGTAGGGATACCTACGAAGTACAAAGGGAAGGAGT
The DNA here is from genome assembly GCA_025774065.1 of Solanum ossicruentum. NCBI lineage: Eukaryota > Viridiplantae > Streptophyta > Magnoliopsida > Solanales > Solanaceae > Solanum > Solanum ossicruentum. Next base: position 17,040 of record JAOTQR010111602.1, on the reverse strand, counting down.
CTGACCTCGAGACTTGGGGTGGGATCATGGCATGGGAGGACGAGATTATGGGTATAGAGGAGATAGAATGGGAAATAGAGGAGATAGGATAGGATATAGAGAAGATAGGATTTCAAATAGAGGAAATAGGTTTGGGGAGAGGAATGAACAAGATAGGTTCTTGAACACAATCAAGGTTACACTTCCAAAATTCAAAGCAAGTAGCAATCCCGATGAGTTCTTGGAGTGGAAAATTCAAAGTGAGTGGATATTTCTAACAAATAATATCTCAGAAACTTTGAAGGTGAAGTATGCTTTCACACAATTTGAAGGGTATGCATCCACTTGGTGGGAGTGTAAGAGGAGGGAAAGGGAGAGACATTAAATCTACGAATTACCTACATGGCAAGAGTTGATTGCACTTATGGAGTTGAACTCAAGAAGGTATTTATGTTTGGAAAAGTACCAAAAGTGTTGAAGAGTATTATGATGTGTTTGGGAACTTGAGAATGAAGTCTAAAATAGAAGAGAACATACAATGTATGGTGATCTAACTTGTGGCCAACTTGAGGTATGATATCATGAAACCACTGAAGCTTAAGCACTATGAAACTCTTGAAGTGGCTTTCCATGATGCCTAAAAGGTAGAAGCAAATTTGAAAGAAGAAAAGTCATACAAGGCCAAAGGCTCTTCAACTTCAACATGGGACAAAGGTTGAGATAATTGGAAGACAACAACTTCTACGGATCAACCGAAGGGAGGTCGTCAAGCTGCTCAAGTCATACTTGATCACAAACCCAAGGAAAGAGAGGAACCACAAGGAGGTAAGTATGATAAACCTAACTTTCCTCGTCCCTCTACAATTTTATGCTTTCGATATCAAGAGAGGGGACATGTTGCTAGTGAGTGTCCTAATAAGAGGATGATTGTTGATCTTCTGGATGCGTATAATACCAAAGATGATGAAGAAGGTGATGAAAAAAATGAGATTGAGGGAGATAGTGGCGAGGTAGATTATTCGAAAAATGAAGAAGAAAGATTGGATGAGAGGGTCAATTTTGCTTGTTTCTAGGGGAAAGGAAGATCATTACATGATAATGTTGAAGACATAAAGAAGAATTACAATCTTTCATATGTTGTGAGAAGAATTATGGGAGCCCTTTCCAAAGGAGATCTTGATCAAAGGGAGAATCTATTTTATCCTAGGGTTAAAATTTAAGATAAAGTGTGTTCTTTAATCATTGATAGTGGAAGTTGCACGAATGTGGTGAGTAGTTCTATGTTGGAACGTATGGGAATTCCAAAAACAAAGCATCCCTACACTTACAAACAACAATGTCTCAATGAGAGTGGAAAAATGAGAGTCCTGAAACAAGAAAGCAGTCGGTCTAGTGTGGGTAGGTACAATGATGAATTGACTTATGATGTTGTACCCATGTTTGCATGTCATATTTTGTTGGGAAGACCATGGCAATTCGATAGGGATATTGTGCACCATGGAACATCCAATAAATACACTTTTATTATTGAAGGTAGAAAGTATGTTCTTGTACTTCTCACTCCATACCATGTGAGTGAGGATTATTGGGCTATGAAGGAGCTTCGACAAGAAATAAAAGTGGAAGAGGCAAAAGATGATAGTGGAAGTTCCAAATACCTTTACAAGATCCTTCTTTTATTACATGCTAACAAGAATACTAGTAATTTGGTTGGTGTTGTCTCTTCTTTTTTATAGGAATATGACATGCAAGGCAAGGAAAATGTTGTAGCAGATGCCCTAGCAAGAAGGTGTATGTTGGTGACTACCTTGACTTCAAGAATGATGGCCTAAGGTAAGCATATACCTCTCCCTACTCTTTGTAGCCCATGGATGGAAATATCTATGGATTTTGTGTTGGGTCTTCCGAGGACTAAAAGGGGACATGATAGCATATTAGTGGTAGCGAATAAATTTTCTAGCATGACTCATTTTATTCCATGCCATAAATGTGATGATGCATCCCATATAGCATCTTCATTTATCATAAATGCTTTTAAATTTAATGGAGTTCCACAAACCATTGTAAGTGATAGGGATTCCAAAATTCTTAGTCACTTTTGGAAGAGTCTATTGGGTACACTTCTGACCATACTTATGTTCTCTACTTCTTGCCACCTTCATATGGATAGACAAATTGAAGTAGTCAATAGGACTCTTGGAAGTGTGCTTCGATGCATGATTAGAGAAACCCCAACTACTTGGGAAGACCATTTACCCTTGATTGAATTTGTATATAATCAATCTTTCCACTTCTCTATTGGAATGTCACCATTTGAGGCATGCAATGGCTTTAAACATTTGTTTCTACTAACCAAGCCTCCATTATCTAGTAATGTTGTTTTGGTCCTAGATACCAAGCAAAAGGTAAAGGAGATGTTGAGAATTCATGCCAAGTATATAGAGGCCATTGAAAATAACAATTATGAGGTGGCTATTCAAATGAATTGGGGGAGAAAGGAAGTGATCTTCAACCAAAATCATTGGTTTAGGGTAGAGAGGTTTACACATGTTTGAAAAGAAAAGATAAGCCTAAGAGGAGATGGACGTTTCAAAGTAGTTGAGCGAATCCATGACAATGCCTACATGATTGACTTGCCATGTGAGTATAATGTTCATAATTGTTTCAATGTTAGTGAATTATCTCCTTGTGTTGTAGGTGAATCTTTGTATTTGAGGACAAATCCTTTTCAAGAAGGGGAGGATGATAGCATGCAAATTAGAGATAGCCCTAACATAAGTGGCATGTATCCCTCAAGACCATTTACAAGGAGTCAAGCAAAATATCTCCAAGACCTACAAGCAATGTTCTTGATTAAGGAAGTAGTAGAAGAGCTTCAGGGTCACCAAAGAAAGGCTTACAATATGTGGAATGTTTATTAAGGTGAGAAGAAGGAAGAAAAGATGTCATGTGTGCAAATGGCTACTACTTGAATTCAAGGATTTGAAAAGAAGACAACCAAACAAGGCCCAACAAAAATGTCTTCTTTTATTTACTTAGCATAAAAACCTTACTTTATCAGTTGGAAGACTTAGACCATATTGAATAGTGAATTCACAAATTGTAGTATCTTCTTAGCGAGTAATTAGTGAGTAATTAGGGTGAACTCTTAGAATTGTTAGTTGACTTGTTTGCTTAGTTAATTGAAAGTTGCCATTAGTTGTTCTTAGTTTCCTTCAATTTTTCCCTCTAGGGTTTGATTTAAGTTGTTCAAATCAATTGGGAGGTGAGGGTTTTAGTCCCTTGTTTGCCCATAATTTCAATAGTTTGACTTAAATCCACATATCCGAGTTTTATTTGGGTTGTTGAAATCAATTGGGAGGTGAGTGTTTTAGTCTCTTGTTGCTCATATTTTCAATAGTTTGAATTTAATCCACATATCCTTCTATATATGTTCCCTTTTCCCTTTCTTTCTTGTTTGATCTTTATCACACATAACCCACTTGGTACCATAAATCACCATCTACCCCTTGGGAGACAACCTCCACTCTACCACCCTTCGCCCAAAACCTCCAATATTGATAAGGTGGAATGAAGGCCTTGCATAATATAGACCTCTCCAAGAAAAGAAGATTTGGAACCATCAAGAATTCTACACCACCATGCTCAACTTCCTCAAACCTAACCCTCAATCTGACAAATCCTTTTCAAGAAGGGGAGGATGATAGCATGCAAATTAGAGATAGCCCTAACATAAGTGGCATGTATCCCT
>JAOTQR010111602.1:0-13210 GCA_025774065.1 Solanum ossicruentum | reverse complement strand
CCAAGAAAAGAAGATTTGGAACCATCAAGAATTCTACACCACCATGCTCAACTTCCTCAAACCTAACCCTCAATCTGGCAAACCGATCGATCTCTCTAGTCACCTCTTACCACCATCATCAACACATGCTAGGCTACTTAGAGCACCGACTACAACATTAGCCTTGCTGGGGGAATTAATGCACACTCATATCATAATCCTTAAGGAGTTCTAACCACCTTCTTGTTATCCTTCATTAACACTTACATTATTTTGTAAACAACCTCTCCACCCCCAAGACTTGCAATACTACCCCCATATGGTTCAGAAGCTCTAAATAAGTCAATGTTCCACTACTAGAGGCCACCTCTTGAAACATCAAGGTAAGGTTTAAAACCCTATTCATGAAACCCATAAACATAGCCGGTGCATAAGTCAACCAAATAACTCCAAGAATACTCAAAATGATCACTACTAATTCGAAAAGACACCTAGGGATATCACCCATCCTTATCCTCAGTTGAGCACAAAACCCGAACCAAAGATCAATCTTAGAGAAGTGACTAACTCATTTTAGTTGACCAAATAGATCAAAATCCTTAAACATCATATTACAACCTTACGGGTTCTACACTCATTGGAAGCATGCTATGAAAGTACCCAAACAACTTCAAGACTTCCAACCCATCAAACCTAGTTCAACCAAGATCACAAGACAAAACTTTATGCAATAAGAACATGGTGCAACCCCTTAGAGATAAATTGGACCTTAACACAATAATGGGCCTACCTCTTTTGCTACCAGTTGACAACCTCCCACTCAAAGATGGGTTCATAGGGAGTCATATTTTAAGTATACGTTTCCTACTATCAATGGGGACATAATATGCATGCAACTAATCCATTTCAAGCATGACATCAATCCTACCACTTCAACTCCAAGAAGTCACAAGGCAAGATGAACACAGAACAACACCTATGAATATTCTTAGCAACAATATACTTAACAAAGAGGTAGACACCGAAGGTTCACATAATAACTCGGGATACACAAGAAGCCCACTAGCAACCAAAAGTAATAATGAAAGAAATAGTCAAACTCGGATCTATCAATGCATATAGATTCAAGTCAAAGGAAACCCTAACTTACAGATAGCCTCATCGGGTGTCTCATCAACTCCTCACCTTCTTTGAAGAGCATAGAAACTATTTTTCCTTGGAGCACCCCTTGGCCTTGAAGGTGACCATCTCTACCCTCGATTTGAGCATGTGGACAATCAATACATCCAAAGCAAGCACTAGAGTTCCTTCGACACGGGCCACCGTGGTTCTTCCTATACGTATGGCACTTGGGCTTGGTCCCTCCACCAATACCACCTTGGTGTCTTGGATTATCATTAGCAAACCTTCTATTAAGAGGATTAGAAGGCCCTTGGCTTTGATTGAATCGGCCATCATTGGTACTTTGGGACTTACCATCAATACAGGCCCTATTTGCCTCTCTACCCCTCCTCTTCCCAACTTTTCCCTTTCCAATTGTTTGGCATATTCCATTAAGCAGGACAAATCCATGTCTCTAATCAACATAGTGGACCGAAACTCATCATTCACCAAATCGGACACCCCAATCACAAACTTATTCATCCTTGGCCTCGAATCGACAAACTTGTATGGAGCATACTTTGGGAGTTGGTTGAACATAAGGGAATACGCCGTCACACTCATTATTCGTTGTTTCAAGTTGATAAACTTCATCATCTTGGCCTCCCTAAGCTCAAGAGAGAAGAACCGGTTAAGAAAGGCCACCCTGAACTACTCCCATAGAACCACATTGTCAACCCTCTTGTCTTCCTTCCATTGTGCGAACCATATTTGTGCTACCCCGTTGAGTTAGTAGGAAGCTAACTCCGCTTTCTCCTCCAATCTAATACCCATAATAGCCAATATCTTGTAGACCTCAACAATAAACTCTTGAGGGTCCTCTTCTATCTTTGACCCATAGAACTCCGATGGATTCATCCACATAAAGTCCCTCACCTAGATGTTGGAGTGGGTGAATAAGGGGCTTGAGCCCCTTGGTTAGCTAGATTAGCCACAAATTGAGCTAACATAGTAAGTACATCCCAAGATTCTTCATGAGTTGGTTGTTCTTCGGGAAAGTGGGCTCTTACACACTAATGCCTATAATGCCTCTATTGATTGTAGAACCTATAGGGTCAAATTCCAATTGACAAATGAACCCATCCTTGAGTGGGAGAGTCATGATGTGGTGGTCCAGTATAGGTTCATTTCTTGCATTAAAGCCCAAAAGTTAATCTCTAAGGGGTGTCTCTATCATCTTGTGAGGATTAGGGATATGGAGTCCAAATTCATTCCTATATAGTCGGTTCCAATTATTAATAGTTCCTTGATGTCTTCCCAAATGACCTTCCCGGTGTTCCTCCCTAAAGAGAAATAGACTTTTGTATAGACCTCCTCCTCAGTACTCAACCCATTTCTATTCACCCTTACCATATGAGCCTGGGGAAGTTGAAGGAGTTGAAGGAACAGTTGAGGGACTTTTTGGAGAAGGGTTTTGTTAGGCCTAGCTAATCATCTTGGGGTGCCAGTGTTATTTGTGAAGAAGGATGGGTCCGTTAGAATGTATTTTGACTACTGACAACTTAATAGGGTCACCATAAAGAATAAGTATCCTCTACCACAAATTGATGATTTATTTGACCAACTTCATGGGCTAGTAACTTCTCTAAGATTGATCCTCGGTCCGGGTATCGTCAAGTGAAGGCAAAGGACTATGAGATTCCCAAGATAACCTTCCGAAATAGGCAAGGCATTATGAATTTGTAGTTTTGTCTTTTGGGTTGACCAATGCACCGACTATCTTCAAGGATCTTATGAATAGGGTCTTTAAACCCTACCTTGATTTGTTTATTGTGGTTATCATTGATGATATCTTGATCGACTTTCATAGTGAGGAGGAGCATGTGATTTATTTAAGGGTAGGGTTCAAAAATTAAGGGAAGAGAAATTTTATGCCAAGTATGAAAAATGTGAATTTTTGTTGAAAGAGGTTTCGTTTCTAGGTCATGTAGTGTCGAGGGATGGTATTAATGTGGATCCTAGAAAGATGATTAGAAATTGGCCTAAACCATTGAGCTCATCCGATATTAGAAGTTTCTTGGGCTTAGAGGGTTAGTGTCGGAGATTTGTGAATGGGTTGTAACGACCCCAATAAGTGCTCGAAAAAGTAATTTCCATGTGTCTCAAAATCCATGAGTGATATCAAAAATATAAATTCATATTCTTGTTCAGGGGGTCATGTTGAGTGGGAAATGGGTGTAACCCCGATTTAAGAGCAAACAATTATCAATTTTGTTTTTCCAAAAAAATGATTTCCCAGTGAGCTTTTCGCGCCAAGGGCGCGCACTAGTGTATTTTTCTGTCAAGGTTTGGCTTCTGTCCAAGACTTTTAGGTCTTGGCCCTAAGTTTTCCCAAACGTGAAAATGCCTACAGTTAGCCACTTTTCACCCTCATATTATTCAAAACATTCCCCAATACTCATTCAAACACTTAGCCAAATAATTTATTCATAAACTCAAATCTAAAAAGCCTCTCTGGATCTAAGGATTTCCTCTCAAACTTCAAGTATCCATCTCCAATCTTCACCAAGTTCATATCTAGAGCTAAAGTACGTGGGTTTCTTTTATGGGTTCCTTTCATCCATGATACCTAAGATTTCTTTTACTCAAAATTGAGTGATTTAAAGTTGATATATTCATGGATTTTATTTATTATGAAAATCATTGAACACTTTGTTGGGGCTTATGAAATTATGACTGTTTTGCTATGTTTTGAGCTACGAAACCAAGGTCTATTGTAAGATTTGATAAAGTGTTTTGATGTATATTACTTGAGGGTGTTACCAAGTATCTATTGAGGGCTTTACACTGACTTTCTAGCATGATTTCACTCTTAAATTACGTCATTTTACACTGGCATTACACACCCTCTAAGTGTTTGAATAAATGTCCAGTTATGGGTTGTTGAGGAATTGAAGGTCCAATGCATGTCTTATAAGTTGAATGGCTATATGATGATGAAATGATGATGGAATAATGACAAAAAGGAATGTATGTATATGATGACAAAAGGAGTGTATATATATATATATATATTATATTATCTCTATAGTGTTAGTTATAACCAAGCCTAGCTAAGGGGTTATAGGGCTGGGTAAACTATTGAAGGGTTGGTTCCTCAATCGCCTAGCTCGGGTGGTTGTAGGCCCGGGTAACCTTGTTGGTGGTTGGTACCCATCAACCTTGATAGGGGGTTTGTACTCTGTCAACCTTTATGGGGGGTTTTTACTCGGTCAACTTCAGTGGGGGGTTTGTACTCCATCAACCTCATGAAGGGGTTTGTACCTCATGCGCCTATCCAAGAGAAAGGTAGGCCTTGTCTTGCATTAAGAATGGTTACTCCTTCCACTCGTATTATGTTCTATATAAGCATAGTTTTACTTTAAGCATCATTCATACATGCCATATTGTTAGGCATTGCATCTACATACTTATGATATTAAAATGTACTAATACATAATCTATACCTACATGATGTCACCATGCAGGATCGATGCACCGATTGATCCTCCTCCTCCTCCACGTGGCTACAAAGATTTTCTCTCAAGCTTGTTGGTGAGTCCTCCATTTCGGGGACATTGCTTATGATCTCTTGGTTTTTACTAAGGCTATCCAACTTTTATTCATGTATTGACTATGAGGGTAAGCCCGGTTGCTTGTCGTGGCCCTCGCTCTTATCTATATAATAAAGGTGTTATTGGATATGTTATGTATCTATGCTACGAGTCTTCACTCCCTTGTTCCTTGATGTTATGATATGAAAGTGTTCCCTTAGCTTCGGTTGTCTCAATTTGCTATTTCATGTTGTATTCTATTGCTTCTGCAAGCAAGGATGTCTAATGATATGCTATGAGGCTTGTTTGGGGGTCCTTCGGTTCTCTATTCACCGGTCATATCTAGGCCCTATGATTGGGTCATGACAAAGGTGGTATCAAAGCACTAGACTTTTAGATCCTCGGAGTCCATCACACCACATTGATTAGAGTCTTATTCATAGTTGTGTTGTGCAGAACCGTTATGAATAGGGGCTTTGATATATTTTAGGAAATGCTTCCCTTCTTCATGTTTTAAGTCGTGCTATAGGGTTGAAGTAAGTTTTGCTCTCCTAACATTTGTTCTATGCTATGCTAGATCATGCCTAATACGAGTGGAAGATGAGTTGGAACACCTGAGGAGCAGCCGACCAATGTAGAGCTTAGGGATGCTCTCACTTTTCTTGAACAAGTAGTGGCTAATCTGGCCAATCAAGGGTCCCAAGCCCCTCATGATCCTACACCGGCCTCTCGAGTGAGAGGCTTCATGAGATTGAATCCCCCGATATTTCATAGATCAAAGCTAAGTGAAGACTCTCAATAGTTCAATGATGAGGTCTAAAAAGTTTTGTCCATCATGGGTGTGAGGCCGGAGGATAAGGCGGAGTTGGCAACCTACCAAATCAAAGGGATAGCATATAGATGGTACAACCAATGGAAGAAGGAAGAGGCAGTCAACTATGTAATTCTTTGGGAGAAGTTCAAGGTGGCCTTCCTTAATCGGTTCTTTCCCCTGGAACCTAGGGAAGCTAAGTTGGTGGAATTTATAAATTTGAGAAAAGGGTCTATGAATTTGAGGGAGTATGCCCTCAAGTGTACTTAACTCTCTAAATATGCTCCGCATTTAGTGGCCAACTCAAGATCTAGGATGATCAAATTTTTGATGGGTGTTTCCGACTTGGTTATTGAACAATGACGGTTCGCCATGTTGATTAATGACATGGACTTTTCATTTTTGATGACCTATGCTGAACAAATGGAAGAGGAGAAATTGAGGAAGAGAAGGGATCATGAGGCCAAGAAGGCCCGTTTTGAGGGTAAGCTCTAAAGGAATGGTAGGTTCTATCAAGGCCAAAGGTTTACTCATGCATTTGATAAGAGGGTTGGAAATGATATTCCGAGGTCCCAAGTGTTAGGGGTATGGCTCCTATTGATGTGTTTCCGAAGTGTGGTAAGGGTTATGGTGACTCATGTTTGAGAAATACTGGTGCTTGTTATGGTAGTGGGAAAATGGGGCATACGGCGATAGATTTCCCTCGAAACCGCAACATGGGCAAGGAGGTTCATCCACAAGGTGCTAATGCAGTCCCATTTGGGAGAGATGGCCGACAAGATGGTACCCTAAGGCAAAACCATTTCTATGCTTTACATGGGAGCGAAGGGGTTGATGAAGTCCCTAATGTTGTTACTGGTATGTCAAAAATCTTTGACTTTGATGCATATGCATTGATTGATCTGGATGCCACTCTTTCTTTTGTTAACCCTTTTGTTGCCAAAAACTTCCCCCGAGTTGTTCCATGAGTCATATGAGGTGTCTAATCCTATTGGTGCATCTATTGTTGCTAGAAAAGTTTATAGAAGTTTTCCTATTTGCAACTTGCATAAAATATTATCTTGTGATCTTGTTGAGTTAGACAATGTTGATTTTGATAATATTCTTGGGATTGATTGGTTGCATGCATACTATGCTTCTAATGATTATAGAACTTGTAGGGTCAGATTCCAATTTCCAAATGAACCCATCCTTGAGTGGGAGAGTCAAAATGTGGTGGTCAAGGGTAGAATTAGAATCATTTCTTGCATTAAAGTGTGTAAGTTGATCTCTAAAGGGTGCCTTTACCATCTTTTAAGTGTTAGGGATGTAGAGTCTAAAGTCCTTCCCATAGAGCCGGTTCCAATTGTAAATGAGTTTCTTGATGTCCTCCCAAATGACCTTACCAGTATTCCTCCCGAAAGGGAAATAGACTTTGACATAGACTTCCTCCCCGACACTCAACCCATTTCTATTCCCCCTTAATGTAGGGCCTCGGTATAGTTGAACGAGTTGAAGGAACAATTGAGGGACTTGTTGGAGAAAGGAATTATTAGGCCAAGCAATCAACTTGGGGTGCACCAGTGTTGTTTGTTAAAAAGAAGGATGGGTCCCTTCGGATGTGTATTGATTACCAGTTACAAAATAGAGTCACCATCAAGAATGGGTATCCTCTTCCAAGGATTGATAATTTGTTTGACCAATTGGAAGGAGCTTAACATTTCTCTAAGGTTGACCCTCGGTCAAGGTGTCATCAAGTGAAAGTGAGGGAGTATGTTATTTCCAAGATGGCTTTCCGAACTACGTATGGGCGTTATGAATTTGTGGTTATGTCTTTTGGGTTGACCAATGCACTAGCCATCTTTATAGACCTAATGAATAGGGTCTTTAATCCCTACCTTGATTCTTTTGTTGTGGATTTCATTGATGACATTTTGATTTACTCTCGTGGTGAGGAGGAGCATAAGGCTCATTTGAGGGTTGTGTTGCAAAGATTGAGGGAGGAGAAATTGTAATCTAAACATGAAAAGTGTGAATTTTTTTGAGGGAGGTTGCCTTCCTAGGACATGTGGCGTCGGGTGATGGTATGAAGGTGGATCCGAAGAAGACCAATGTGATTAAAAGCTAGCCTAGACCATTGACCCCGTCGGATATTAGGAGCTTCTTAGGCTTTGTGGGCTATTATCGGAGGTTTGTTTAATGGGTTCTCTTCTATTGCTTCTCCTATGACAAAGTTAACTCAAAAGAAGGCTAAGATTGTGTGGTCCCATAAATGTGAAAGCAGTTTCCAAACATTAAAAGATAAGCTTGTGTCCACTCCTATATTGTCACTACCGAAAGGGCTTGATGGAATTGTTATGTATTGAGATGCTTCCTGGGTTGGTTTGGGTTGTGTGTTGATGCAAAATGATAAGGTCATAGCCTATGCTTCTACACAACTCAACATGCATGACAAGAACTACCCTACCCATGATCTTGAGTTAGTCATCATTCTGTTTGCATTAAAGATTTGGCATCATTACTTGTATAGGGTGCATGTTGATTTGTTCACCGATCATAAGAGCTTACAATATGACTTCACTCAAAAGGTTCTCAACTTGAGTCAAAGGTTATGGTTAGAACTTTTTAAGGACTATGATATAAGTGTGCATTATTAGGCCGGTAGGACAAATATGGTAGCAGATGGTTTGTACAAGGTGTCTATGGGTAGCTTAGCACATGTTGATGGTGGCAATGATGAGATGGCTAGGGAGGTGCATCTATTGGCTAGATTGGGGGTTAGGTTAGAAGAGGTTGGTAATAGTGGTGTGGTTGTTGTTGATGGTTCTAAGTCTTATTTGGTTGATAAGGTGATAAAGCAAGATCTTGAAGAGAAAAGGGCCAAGAGATAGAAAAAAAGAGAGTTTACCAAGAAAAAGAGAGAGAGAGGGAAAAAAACTAAGTCAAGATCTAAAAGAAGATTTGAGTGAAAAAATAAAAAGTTTTGGTGAAAGGAAAGAGGCTAAGCAAAAGAAAAAAGAGAGACTTTCTGTAAAAGCAAAAGAGTGTTTGAATGCTAGAAAAGACGGGTTGCCCATAGTACTACTTACTTACAAAGAAGTGTTGATTAACTTTGAATCCTTCTTGGCCAAATAGTGTTTCTTCTCTTTTGTAGAGTTTTGATGATGTTTTTTCTGATGATACTCCAAAAGGGTTGCTACCTTTGAGAGGGGTTGAGCATCACTTCGTGCTCAGGTCTCAACTACCTAATAAGCTTGCCTATATCATTCATCCTAAAAAGACCAAGGAATTACAAAGCCAAGTTGAAGGATATTTTACAAAGTGTTTTGTTCGAGAGAGCATGAGCCCATGTTTAGTTCCCTTCCTATTGGTACCCAAAAAGGATAGAACATGGAGGATGTGTGTGAATTGTAGAGCCATTAACAAGATAATGCTAAAGTATCGTCATCATATCCCTTGTGTTGATGATATGCTCGATCAACTATATGGATCAAAAATCTTTACAAAATTGATCTTCAAAGTGGTTACCAGTAGATTTGCACGAATCCTAGAGATGAATGAAAAATTACTTTTAAGACCAAATATAGACTTTATGAGTGGTTAGTTATGCCTTTTGGCTTAACAAATGCACCTAGCACATTTATGAGACTAATGAATCATGTTTTTAAAGATCTTCATGGAAAATTTATCGTGGTGTCTTTTGATGACATCTTGATCCTTTCTCAAAATCTAGATTAACACTTAGAGCACCTTAAATAAGTTCTTGAAGTCCTTCGAAATCAGTGCTTATTTGCTAATCTCAAACAGTGTACTTTCTGTGTGGATCATGTAGTTTCCTTAGGTCTTGTGGTCAGTTCTAAGGGAGTTGAAGTAGATGGTAATAAAATCAAAGCAATTAATAAATGGCTTAGACCTAATAGTGTAACTGAAGTTAGGAGTTTTCCTGGACATGATAATTTTTATAGGAGGTTTGTGAGGGACTTTAGCACTATTGGTTCTCCTTTAACTGAAACTATTAAGAAGGATAAGATTTTTTCATAGGGAAAGGAACAAGATGATGCATTTAACTAGTTGAAAGAAAAATTGTGTTCTAGTAAGGGCATAGGTGTTGTTTTGATGCAAGACTCCAAGTCAATTTCCTACTTTAGAGAAGAGCTAAGTGGAGAAACATTGAACTACTAAACTTATGATAACGAGTTATACACATCAGTAAGGGCGTTATCTATGTGGCAGCACTACTTATGCCCTCAAGAATTCATGATCAAGACTGATCATAAGTCATTGAAGTACTTGAAGAGCCAAGGTAAAGTTAGTCATAGAGATGCTAAATGGGTGGAGTTTACTAAAACTTTTCCTTATATAATTGCCTACAAACAAAGAAAGGAGACTGTAGTTGTTGATGTGCTCTCAAGAAGGTATGTTTTGATATCTACTCTCACTTCAAAGTTGTTGGGTTTTGACCAAATTAAGTTACTCTATGTTAAGGATTCTGATATTGGAAAATTATTTTATGAATGTAAATTGCGTCCTTTAGAGAAATTTAATCTTCAATAAGAATTTCTATTTAAGGAAAATAAGTTGTGTGTACCTAACTGCTCTTTGCGTGAAGTATTTGTTAGGCAAGCACATTGTGGAGGTCTAATGGGACATTTTGGAGTGCCTAAAACATTGGAAATACTTTCTAAACATTTTTATTAGCCTAGCATGAGAAAAGATGTTGAAAAACTTTGTTCTCATTGTCTTGAATGTAAACAAGCTAAGTCTAGAACATTGTCGCATGGTCTTTATTCTCCTTTACCTGTTTCTCGTTCTCCTTGGATTGATATTCCTATGGACTTCATATTGGGTATTTCAAGGACTAAATATGGTAAGGATAGTATATTTGTAGTAGTAGACAAATTTTCTAAAATGGCTCATTTTCTCATGTGGTTGACTTGTTTGTAAAAGAAGTGGTTAAATTGCATGGAATACCTAGAACTATTGTTAGTGATTAGGATGCCAAGTTTTCAAGTAACTTTTGGAGAATTCTTTGGTGAAAGTTAGTGACTAAATTTCTATTTTGCACATGTTTTCACCCACAAACTAATAGACAAACAAAAGTGGTTAATAGAACTTAAAGGGAATATGTTGAGGGTTGTTTTGAAAGGAAAGTTGACTTTTTGAGAAGATTACTTGCCTAATGTGGAATTTACTTATAATAGGACCTTTCATTCTTCTGCTGGTAAGACTCCTTCTGAAGTTGTATATAGATTTAACCCCCTTACCCCTCTTAATTTACTGCCTTTACCTACTAATGATTTTTCTAATCTAGATAGTAGAAAGAAGGTTGACATGATGAAAAAGATTCATGAACAAACAAGATGTGCAATTGAAAAGAAAAATAAGGAAGTTGCATTGCGAAGGAATAAAGAAAGAAAATATGTTATGTTTAAATATGGGGACTTAGTTTGGGAGCACATGAGAAAAGAAAGATTACCTTCCAAAAGAAAGACCAATCTAAATCCTAGAGGAAGTGACTTGTACAAAGACCTTGAAAGGATTGGGACAATGCTTATAAACTTGATCTTCCTGGTGAGTTCCAAGTTAGTGCTACTTTTAATGTTTCAAATCTTTCCCATTTTGATGTAGACTTGAATTCCAGGATGAATTCTCTTTAAGAAAACAGGAATAATAGCATCATATGAAGCTATACTTCTTTTGAGGACAAGGATCAAAAGGATGAAGCTTTAGATGATCAAAAGGGGACCATGACAAGATCTCAAACCAAGGAGTTTAATGATAAGCTCAATGGGCTTCAATTGCAGATCCAAAGGTGTTTTTTATGGGGAAGAAGAGCTAAAGCCAAAGAAGGATGAATTGTACAAATGGTAGAATTATTTGGTGGACCATATTCAAGTCCAAGATGAAGAATTTTAGGGTCAAATTTCATGCAAATAAGACCAATAAAGGTTGGTTTCTGCCCAAGTTTGCATATAAGACTAGTCAAACTTTCCAAATTTGTCAAGATTCTTTTCCTAGTTGGGTTTTACCTTATTTACTTATTTATATATTTATTATCAATGTTTTGCATTTTCTACTTAATATATCCTAGTACCATTTAATGCTTTCCTAGAACTACTAGGTTTATTCCTAGTTAAGGCAGCTTTATTTCCTTTGTAGAGTAGGATTTAACTTGTAATTTTCATTCTAGGTTTTGGATACTCCTTGGACCTAACCTAAGGTTTCTTGGACTTCCAAGCTTTCTTTTTACATAAATCTCATTTCTAAGTTGATTTTACATACGGGTTTTCTATTAAGAATTTGACTATAATCTATGTTGGATTTTCATGAAAGTATGACAATTTTAGCATGTTTTGAGCTATGGATATAAGTTCTATTTAGAGATTTGATGGACGATTTCAATAATATTACATCAGGATATTACAAAGTGTTGGTGGATTGATTTACATCAAGTTTTCTTGCATGATTTCATTCTTGAATTGTGTGATTTTACACTAGCATTACACACCCACCAAGTGTTTGATAAAATGTCCGGATTAGGGTTCTTGAGTTATTGATGATCTATTGCATGACTTTATGATGATAAAAGTGATGTATGAATATGATGATGCAAGTGACCATACCATAGATGAGGGGAATATACCTCATCCACTATGTTGGGTTGTGACAATCCCGTACTACCATACATGAGGGGTATATACCTCATCGACCTTGTTGGGTGGTGGCATTACTATACAACCATAGAAAAGGGTATATACCTCATCCACCTTGGCCGGTGGTGGCAATCCTGTACTACCATAGATATGGGATAGATACCTCATCCACCTTCCAAGCAGGTGGCATGCCCTGGATTCCAAGTACTAAGTAAGTTCTATGATGATAGTCTCTTACTACATATGTAATATGTTCTACACAAGCATGTTTTACTTCAAGTATCATGCACATATGTCCTATTGTTATCATGCTATCCATTGCTTATGATGTTGCATTTTGCCAATTTTTCCTATGTCTTGTTGCATTGCATCCTACATGTTTAGTACATTCAAACATACTAATGCATACTCTATGCCTATACGATGTTACGATGTAGGAACTGGAGCCCCACTTGATCATCCTCCTCCTCCACATGGCTTGTATGATTTCTCTCAACTCAAGTTGGTGAGTCCTCAATTTGAGGATATACTTCTCTTGATTCATGCTATGTATTTACTCTTGTTATGTTGGAAACTTATGGCTACGATGATGAGCCCGGAGATTGTCTTGGCCCCTGCTCCTATCTAAGTATTAGAGGTGTTGTTGGAACCTTATGGTATGTTAACGCTATACTATTGCCTTGTTATGTTTCTATGGTATGAAAGATGTCCCTTAGCCCCGTTCTCCCTTATCTCTGTCTATGTTGATGTTTTATTGCTTCCTCGACCACGGATGTATAATTATATTTTAAAATATTTTCTTGGAGTTCCTTCGTATTCCCTATTCATCGTGTCATGTTTAGGCCATATGCTTGTGTCGTGACACTCGATTATGGGTCGTAGACTCAGTGATGAATTGTGGTTTGAGTCATTGTGTTCTCATTTTCCATTCTTTAGAGACTATTTTCAACTGACCATTCTATGAAACCTATCTGCTCATTGTATCCTCCCAACAACAACAACATACCCCAGTGCCTTAAAAGGCTCCCGCTCATTGCGGGGTGAGGGGGGGTCGGATGTACGCAGCCTAACCCTTATGTTTAAAAACATAAAGC